>JADFUC010001955.1:0-53676 GCA_019722365.1 Lithospermum erythrorhizon | reverse complement strand
TCAGTATGCTTCGTTCAGTTACGTATTGCTCTTAGCTCGATTTGTCCGAATATCGGTACGATGGGCAGGTCAAATTTTAGAATAATATTGACAATTGGCTCGTTTTTTCAAGTCGAAATCATGTTTGTTTTATGAATTTACTAGGCTCGGTTATACTTCTTACGAAGAAAAGTTTGAGATGCCATGGATACGAAGCAAACCGGATAAATTGCGAATCGTCTCGGATCGATTTCTAGTTTATAATCTAAAAAATATCATCATCACCTTAAAAAAGCGCCTGAAACATACGAGCAAAATCGAACTGGGTAGAATCTGGTTGCACTTGGCTTAGAAGGTTTAGATTAACTAGCATCGTAAATACATGATGATGAAGAATAAAATGAGCTGAAACTTCGCCGTGCCGTTTCATACAATATTATGTTGATAGTATATGGCGTAAATTGAGTATTCGGGGTGAAATTAAAAATTCGAAGTTGAGTAGTGGAGAATTCACAAATCGATTAGGTTGGTGGTATATTCAGTTTGTCGTGTGACGGAGATAGTATAAATAATTTTGGAATAATATCGATATATCGGGAAATGAGTATGAGATGGTAGTAATATATGCGGGGAATAACACGTTGGAAATCGGTTCGTTGAGATTTAGAGTTCGGAAGGTGTAGAATTAGCAGAAGCCAGAGCGGAGCTTCATTCTTCCCAAATATCCCTTTCTGTATTATATCCGTCACTTATGGTCCCTCTTTCCTTCCCTCTTTGTGAAAATTTCCTCTCCCACTAAGCCCATTCTATCGATTGTCGACAAACTCAAGGACAAGATGCTGGATTTCTTGCCATAAATGCATCATAAATCGTATTTGATGAAAAGATCAAATCTGTTGAGATATTTGAAGAGTTGACTTTTATTGGTTTTATTGATTTTGGGACTAGTGATACGTATGGATCGTCTGAGCAGATTACATGGTTAGAGGTTATGTGATACGATTTTGGAGGTTGAAATGTGTAGGGAATTGATAGGTTGACTTTGATGACTTTTTTGAGGTATGAGTTTTTAAAAGGTTAAAATGTTATAGAAGTATCTACAAGCTTAAAATATGTAATTGGTAGTGATTATACTTGATTTTTAGGGTTGAAGTGTATTGATTGGATACGGTTGACTTTTTAAGTTTAACAAGGGTATGCGATGATGTTATGGAACTTTAATATAGTTGTTTGGAATACTAGTTTGGATGTTTTGAGGTTGATTGGTAGGGATATGGTTGAGTTAGGTTATTTGGTTAATTAGTAGTGGAGTTCTCAATTAAAGGTTGATTATAATGGAGTTAATTAGTTGGCGATTGATTGTTGGATTGGTGGAATGTGACTAACGTTTTATTGTTGGGATAATAAAGTGATGACAGAATATTGGGGGTTGTAAATTAGGTAAATTGAATGTAGTTAAGTCGGAATTTTAGAAGTGTATACTAATTTCGGGGATAGGATGATTAAATTGAATTGTGAGACGTGGTATAATACTCGGGGTTTATATAGATGTTAAGAGAGGTTATTCTACGGAATGGGTTATAATGTATAATTTCTTTGAATAGGAGTTGAGCTTTGGACTGCTTACGAGGAGGCTGCTAGAGTTAGCATTACTGCTTTTGGGCTCGAGGTGAGTACAAATCTCACGATGGGAACCTTTCATATATATTATGTTATATATTTTGCATGTTTGTCTTGGGACTATTTTGTATGTGTGATTATGATTGATATTATGTGGACATTGTGAATTATGATTCATATTATGAAATAATTGAGATTTTGATTGATATTATGAGATAATTATGATTATGAGTTATATTATGAGATTATGATTCATGTTATGGGATTGTGGGTATGCCACGTGTCTTTGTGTACTTGTGTTGTGTGTGGCTGTGTGCAGATGTGTTTTGATTGCTTTGTGTGTTATTTGCGGAGCGGTGGTGACCCCGACCGGGAGGTTTGGTGTGGTGTGCATATTGTGTGGGTAGCCCCGTGGATTCGGGAGGTTTGGTGTGATATCTTGCGTGAGGAAAGGATGGATGTGGAAGCTTCAAATCGATTATTTGGAGGTGGATTCCTCGTATATTGTATTATTTGGAGTGGATTCCTCGTATGTATTATTTGGAGGTGGATTCGTCTATTTTATTTGTGGAGGTGGATTCGTTTGATGACTTTGATTATCTTGTGTGTGTTACGACGGTTTCCACTTGAATGAATATGCATTATTTATGATTATAAGCTCATGTGTATAGTATTATGCCAACATCACCTAAGAGATTCTATGTGAGTTGTGAATTTGTTATTCATTGTGGCTGGTTAATGTATATGCATATTATATATATAAGTATGAATATATGTGATGGGATCGAAATACACGTGGTATTTGTGACCGGCTCGAGGCAATAGTTGACTCCGCATTACATGGGCGGGCGTTTTATGCCTAGGTTTTACAGGGTTGATCGTGAGGTTGTCAGAAAGGCTGCATTGATAGAGGCTGGCAGTTGAAGATTTTAGGTGAGGCGGCAGTGGTATAGAAAGATCTCAGCAGGTCCTTTTCTTTTTCTTGTTATGTTTTCTAAGCGTTCGAGCTTGTATATTGAGAGGTCGTGTTATATATTTGTATATGCGATTATGTATTGTATTGTATGGTTGTATTTTCGAGTTGATGTAAGTTTCGTTGGTGATACGTTCTTGTGTGATGTATTGTTAGTTGTGATGGACAAAGTGTACTATTATTATTAATGTCAAATGAAATCTTTTATGTTATTAAATCTCAAAACCGATCGGTGACTCTACATTATCTGAGTTGTTGATGGCCGCTTACTCAGGCGGCCGACACAGGGCGGGTGTATTACAACATGCAGTAGTTTGAGATGAAAGATTGAGAGAAAATGGCGGAAAAGAAAAAAACAAATGAAAATGTGATCCCAATTGTTATCTCGTGAATTAATAGGGAGGTTATATTTTTAAAAGGGCTTTAGGGTTTTGGGGTTTGGGTATTAGGCATTTTTTGCTAATGGACTAATACATAAAAGGGCTAAAGCATGTAAATTATATTATCGGATCAAAGGCTAACGGCAGAATAATTTCGAACCGTTCGGCTCGGTTCGCTTGGTCTCGATTTCAACGTTCGGTTGTACTTTTGAACCTCAATGACCTCGAATCGAACTATTTCGGGCAGATACTCGAATCGAATCGAACGCTGAGTTAATTTAGAACCTACATTGCTGATTGACCTTTTTCAATAATTCTTCCCTCGCCCCCGTCTCCCGAATGTGACATGATCTCCTTTGAGAGGTTGAATCTGCCACGAGATACATTTTCTTTTTGTCATGTGACTTGAGCATGTTATCCCAAGTACCAGGCGGATAGGGATGTGGAGCTTTTCAAAGGTGTAGGCAACTTGGTGACAACATTAGCATAGCACACCAATTGAGTCTTGTGGAGTGGTGTACTTGCTTTTCCTTTCTTACATGATAGTAATGATACATTCCATTCTATTTCACACCTTGACCTACAGTTTTTTCCTAATATTCTCGGCGGTTGGTTTCCGATAGCTCGTCTGACTGCGCCTCCCCTAGCGATTCTTGAATTTCCTTTTCTACATGCTTGATGCAGTTGCCTCGACTTATTTTTCAACCTCTAAATTTAAACCGAGGAAATATTTATCACTTTGGTCGTCATCTTATGGACCTTGTTGAGAGCTTTCAATTGAGTAGTCAAATTTTGAATTTCGTCGATCAGTAACGTTAACAATAGAACGATTATCCTTCTTGATTTGTACCTTTCATCACGAACACTTGAGTAAATTTCATGGTAAGTTATGTCCATTGAATTGTTACAACTTGGTAGTATTCAAGTAGCTCTTCCTCGGTCATATCCTCCTCATCTTCACTATTGTTGTCCAATTAGTCATCAACATATGGTTCTATCATACTAGTGAAAGCAAAAAAATTGCTGACTTGTTCTTTTTGTTCATCACTCGACAGGTAATCATCGATCGAGTTTTTATGGTAGTTAACTTTGTTGATTCTTAATGTAGTTAGGACATTCTACTTGAATGTGCCCATAGCCTTCACATTCTCTACATTGAATACCCTTTGGTTTATTAGATTGACCAGCATATAGTTTCTTTAATAGTTTAACTTTGTTATTCCCTACGTGGTAGCGGTGGAAAATTATTTCCACTATATTGTTTCTTGTTAAACCTCTAGAGGGAATTGTTGAAATTCTTTGCAAGGAAATTCATGGTTTCAACCAAATCTTCATCATCCACATCATCTGAGGCAACTTTCAAGGCAATTCCTTTCTTCTTGCTTGACTCTCCTTCATCAAGAGACTTTTCAAAATTGGTTAGATTACAAATCAATTAATCCGCCTGTCGTGGTCCAAATATTGAGCTTCTTGATAGTAGTGACATGGGTGAATTTCTTGGGGGGTCACACGGATTTTCCTCACCGGCTTCTCATTCTCATAGTTTCACCCAACGAGAATGACTCATTAGTAACGTCCTTTATTTTGTTATTATATGGTATAAATTCGTCACAAATCCATCTTGAGTTTCGAATCGAGTTGTCAACTATTAGAGCCTTGACATCCATGCTACGAGTTCCTTCATAAGCTATATCGAGAAGGTCTCCCAAAGCAACCTTCACCCACGGTGCAAGTGTTGATAAGTTTGAACACGTTGATATAAACAACATTAAATATAGCATTGAGAGCGTTATGGATTGCTTGATTGTAAACCTCATAACTTCTCACAGTCAATCGACTTCGCTTTTACTATTGCCACGTTATTGTTGGTAACAGTTGGTGCCGTCCATCCACTGCACACAACTTTCCAAGTCTTTGTGTCAATAGACTTTTCGAGGAAACATAATCATCTTGCTTCGATTAAGAGTAATTCCGAACCGTTAAGAATGGGTGTAATAGTTCGCTGTCTTGAGAGTGTAAGTCTTTGAAAAAAGTGTAATCGTTTACACATGTCTTAAAGTGTTTCAAAGTAAATAACACAGTAGGATGGTAACCGGGTTTAGTGCAATGTGCACACTAATGCGGAAGAGCCTAGTGAAAGTTCTACTAGATCTTGAAAACTATAAATAAAGAAACTTTATACTAATCTTACGTTCTCCTTACTTTGATACACTCTGTCGTGTTAAATAAGTCCAGGCTCCTCTTGACTTTAAGACACCATACCTTCATGTCACACTACTCTCCCCGTATGTGACTTGTACAATGGTAATCAATAAAAAGCAAGTCGACCTAATAGGATGTTAGCAACTGATGAAATTTGTCCCAAAGAGGTTTTATAGAACAACTCATTTACATTCTACTACAAAAATAAAAACTCTCTCAAAGCTTTTTGTCTCTCAAAATAATACAGAATAAATAATATTTGTGTTAGACGGCTAGGTCTGCATATGAGGTCTATATATAGTTGTAGGCACATCCAAGTTTATGGAAAGAACTTCCATAAACAAAATATTCCATCTCTAAAATAATAAAGCCTTCGATCTTTGCCTTTATAAAGAAGACGTGTGAATCTTCTAATTGTTGGTCCAATCTTCCTTTTTCCATTATCAATAGTAATCAAATATACCATATCAATTAAAGATCTTCTACATAAAAGGAAATAAATCTTAAGTGAAATATGTTTTGTCAACCGTGCTCTTTACGACCATCCGTATTAATAGTTGGAGCAGCATGCTTGAAATACTTTGCCAATCTTACGTACGCTAACATATGGCCAATTTGATATAATTTGCGTGAGTTTTCAACAATAATAACAGTAGTAATAAAAAGAAAAATACATAAATAGGGTCTACTTCTTGCGGGTCAACTCTGGGTCTAGACTTGCTCGCCATCAAAGAAAACCACCATACTTGGATCGCTATGACAAAAGTCCGTTGTCCACTCTCCAATTTGGATCGTTTGTTATATTGACCTATAGGACACCGATTGATGGAAATTTTATGCAAAAACTTGTTCATAATCATAAATGATAGTACATAGATCTCTATCTAAATTGTATATAATCAGAACTACGTAAATATATATATTCATATATATTAATTTGAGCACTTACAAGCAGTAGCGGAAAATCACCAAAAAGTCTTCCAATAAGCCTCCTTTGATTCCAATCGAGCACCACGACTGATAATACCTCTACTGTCCACAACAGAGTAGATCGAGTCCCTCGCGGTTTGAGTTTGTTAGAACTAGAATCCATTGATCAATAATCAACACAAGAATTTCAATTTTTGTGCTAAAGCCAGCTACCAACGACTAATGGGGAGGAAAGACGCATTACGTAGGGCGCGGCGGCTAGGTTTTTTCAATCCATATGAAAACCTAATTCATCCCATATATATGAGACACACCTAATCAATACAACTCAACTTTTGCTGTCGACTGCTTAATTCTGTTAAGCAAATTAAACACTAATCCAGGCAATTAATAAGCAACTAACAAAGTTTCACCATCGGTACCTTAACTACCCCAATTAATTAAATTAAAATCCTAATTAATTCGGTTTAATTCAATTTATATTTAACACTATTAGTGTAAAATTCTCGATTGAGAATCTCGTTGATTTCAATCAACTCTCAATTTAGAAAGCACTGTTTAATTTCATTCATGAAGTGTGGGCAAAACTCAAATACTACCGTATGTGTGTGACCTTCTAGGCTTAGATAATACCCACTGCAGATAATAATATAATTGATCATTATTATTATAACGATTACGACGGATCTAGAAATTCAAAGAGTAATCCCTGAGTTGGTCACGAGAACCCCGACTCTAGTAATTATAATTACTATGATTGAATGTCCTCGTTTATATAATCACATTCACTAAAACTAGTAAAATGAATAGTTACAACAATTGTCACAATGGGCATAATAAATGAACTAATAACTATTGGATTTCCAACACCGATCACGCGACAAGGAAGTGGCAATCGAAGGGGCGTACTCATCACTCTCCCTTACGCGTAACGGGTGGCAACCCAAGGGTGTACCAAAGACCCTCCTTACACATTCCTTCAACGGCTACTTTTTGTCAAATAAAAAATACCAACTACTTAATGAAACTCTCGTTCGCTTAATAATAAAGCCCACTAACCAAACATAAAAAATAACCGAATTCTCCCTTCATCGACGGTATGATACTTCACCGGAAAAGAAATAAGTGAAAAATTATTCACGAATGAGATCCAAAACGATGAATGATATTTAATAGAAGGAAAACCATTGTAGCCTCAAGTTAAGCCAAAGAGAAATCGGTCAACATATATTCATTGCTAAATACTTGGAATTGTTAGACTCTAGTATGAATTTTAATCGTGATAAAAAGATCCAAATTCACACACATCCTCGGATCCTCAAATGACATATATTAATCTTAAAACACATAATATGCAATATGAATAAAAATGAGTTCTTACATTGCAAGGAAGACGAATCTAAATCAACCTCCTCGCCAAGCGTGAATCCTCAGAAAAGCCTTCTCAATCGCTGTTCACCACCAAAAGGATGTCCTCTACATTGTACACACCAGGAGAGGGAATCGAATTTTAGAGCTTGAACTTGCTAGAGTTGTTGAGGAACAAAATGGAAGAGAAAACTCTTCCAAAGGGGAGGGGGCGCACGGTTCTAGGTAGAGAGAGGCAAGGGTTTTGATTTCATCAAATGAAAAACCCTTGTCTCTTTCTTTAAATACCATTTGCTAATTTTCACCCGTTAAGCAACTCGATAAGAAAACGCTTAACTCTCGTTAACTTAATCGATCAGCAGGCAGCTTCTAATCAAATAACGAGTCACTAAAGGAGTTGTTCTATTTAATTAACTTAACAAGTCAATTGAAATACTAAATTAGTCATCAAATAATTTTATCGTTGCTGATCAATTTTATTTGCTTAATTGATTAAACTTGTAAGTTTAACCAATTGATGTTCATCAATATATATTTGACAAATATATATATGTTGAGAGATACATCTCTCAATTTATAAGTCTCGTTTAATTTCATGCATGAAATATAATTCGAATATCACTATACGTTGCGGCGACCTTTCTAGATAATAGTAAGTTGTATAATAATAATAATAGACCCTACTACTATTATTATGAATTGATTAACGAAAGTAAGATCTAGCAATCGCTCATAACCCCTTAAATTATCATCATGAGAACCCACACTAAGAATATAGAATACTAAGGTGGATTACCTGTTTAGCAATTACATTTAACCAACTCCGGTAAATGAATTGATACACAATTGTCGCAACGGGCATAAATAAAAAGGAATAATATTTCATTGATTTAACACTAATCATTATTCATACAAAATAAATTCTGATAACCATGAGTAACGTGGTCAGTCTGCATCGATCCAAGTGAGGTCAGTTTCCTATCCATGCGGCTAAACCAAAGGAAGGCTTCACGGAGCAATGGATCCGGGGCTACTTAAGATGGCCTAGGCGGCCCCAGGATTGAGCCGCCGAGCTCGGTCTGTGAGGGAAGCATCTACATGGAGCGCATTAAAGACCATAATCACCCGAATTTCTTTAATGAGCCGAACCATTATTATCTCTGGTGAACTATTATTATCCTGTAATAATGGTGCCATCAAGTAACGGTCTAAAACAACTATAAAAAGTAAACCTTGAACACAATCAAGTAAGTTCACTTTGATCATTCAAATTACCTTGAAAGAAACCAAACTCTCTCGACCCATTATTGACTTGATCGTCGGAGTATTTCTGGCAGCGCAACCGATCTTTGTTTTGCAGGTATTTTCCATTTGGGCAGAGGCGTGTCAAAGCACAACTTGAAAAACTTGTCATCCGGTCCACTACTGAAATCGGAACATGTCATCATAAACCAATCATCAAAGTATCATCACATTGAAGAAAGACATAAATTTATGAAGCTTGTTTTCACCATTTCAATTGAAAGTCCTGAAGTTTATCTATTATGAAAAGAAAAAAAAACTTCGTAGGAAACTTATGAAGATTAAATAAATTAAACTAATAACAAAAACTAGGATTTTATGAAACATCTATAAGGGGATATTATAAAGACTTGACTCTCTTTTTTTAAAGATTAACTCAACAGTTCGAAAAAAGGAAAAACAAAAACTAGAATACCGATTTAAATTTGACTAAAAAAATATGAATGATTCGATGACGGGTGACTTTGTTAGGGTGTAAGCTATGCACCGAAACAACGGAAAATAGAACTTCAAAATCTTATACTCTTGATAACATAATCAAATATATGAAGAGAGATTTTATTGATAATTAATTTGTTGTCCTGATTACAATTAGAACTATAATAGATCAAATAAACGGATCGAACTCGTATCTTAATACCACTCGTCCAATATTCTAATAACATTTGAAGCCAAGTTCATTGATGGATCCATCATAACCTATTTTTCGAGTGAAAAATGCCGAAACAAAGCAATGCAATGAGACAGTTGAAGTTTCATGCCTTTAATACTCACCATCTGAAAGTTGGTATTGCTTCTCAGTCAAATAATAATATGTAAATTAAATTCTTCAAGGTGTGAAGTTGTGAATGCTACTCCTTCCGTTTTTTTAGTTTTCATTTTAGCCAAAGAAATTTATTTTTTAATTGTCGTTTTCACATAATAAATATCATTTTTACATTTTCAATATACTTTTTGACTACTTTTTCTCTTTAAATTAACAACCAACCAATGATATTGTTTCAATTGATTCTACTTCTATATTTTCAATTGATTATTTTTTTCTTAATCTATATGCAAATGTCTAAAACAATAATTAAAAAAATGGAGAAAGTATTAATTATTCTTAGTCATTGCAAAGTGATTAATGTGATGTCGTTCAATCCGTTCATTGAAATTCAGAAAACCCATTTGTACTCTCACAATAACAGTGTTCCCCTAGTTATCCATAAGGTGGTCAAATTGATAAAGTAGGTGAGCTTGTGACCGTAAGGTCATGAGTTCGATTTTTACTACCAATACTTTCTTGATCAAGATTATAACACAGGGCTTGCCTAGTATGATTTATCTGGCTGACGCGGTTTGCAGGCTATTGCGAGCGTCAACTCGAGGTCTACCCAATACGCACTCGACGAGTAGCGATTGCGGGCCCATTATAAAAGAGTGTTTCCCTAGTCGAGATGCTTAATGAAATACCTATTTAGCCTAAATTTGATTTATAAGTGAAATAAAATTAGTAATCATATATGATTGTTACTCGAAATGTGATGATTAATAGTTCTCTACTACATTTGATGTATATTGTATCGAAAACATTGAAATTTATTATTAAATCTCACCGTTTCACTTCCTGTAAAAATACTTCCTCTATCTCTTTTTCTAAGAGATACTTTAATTTTTAGGAAATCATTTATTAATTCTAACTTGGCCTCAAGTGTAAAAGAGTTGATGAAGGAAAATTATGTGTAAGAGACAAATTTGAATTTTATAAAATTTTGGTCCCATAAAACATTACATATAGGTAATATAAAAGCGCGAATGCGCGTCACCTCCACGCATGGTCATCATCCGAGCGTGCCGGAGAATTATTTTTCACGGGCGGCCTTTTTTTACAGGCGAGGCGTTATCGCTGCTTGGCGTTGAAAGTTGTCTCGTATTGAAACATAATTCAATTTTATGCCTCTTTTCTCTAGATCTTCCATTTTTATTATTCCATCGTTTCGATTTCCGTTCATGATGCTCGCCATCGCGTCTTGTATTAAATTAATGAATTGCGATTAAATAAAGTGATAGTTTATTATACCAATTCTTGTTGTTGAATGATGTTGATTTAGTCAATATTGTTTTATCACGAAAGCCGAAATAGTTGAAATTTCGCTTTCGATGTATTTGATTTATTTTTTATTTTCATATACGAGAAGAAAAGCGAAATAGTTAGACGCGTCTTTGATGTATCGTGTTTGATTTTCTTTTCTTTTTATACTAAGAAAGGAAAATAGTTAGGCGGCCTTCGATGTGATATTTTTATTTGAGACAACAGCTGATTATATATATATATATATACTCTCATATATATATATATATATATATATATATATATATATATATATATCAAATCTTAAACGCTTTGATGTATTTCATTTATTTATGTATACGAAGAAAAGCAAATAGTTAGGTCCACCTTTTGATATATTTGATTTTTTTTTAAAATTCAAATAGTTAGGCCCAACTTTCGATGTATTATCTTGTTGCCCCATATCAAACATTTCGTTGATGAAACATTTACTATATGAGTACCGATATTACTATTGACCCGTTAGTTAGGTCACCTTTCGATGTATTATCTTTTTGCCCGTATCAAATATTTCGTTGATGAAATATTTGCTATATGAAGAAAAGTAATCGGATTGATATTGAAAATATTACCGACATTACTATTGACCTATTTTATTAGTTTTTACTTGTATTATTAATTTTGATTACATATTTAAACTTGATGTTACAAGAAAATACATAAACTTTTCACTCATTGTAGTTAAACCATCTTGAGTGGATAACCGGTGGTCAAGATCATTGACGGACACCTCTGTGGTCTATGATAAAAAGTGATAATGGAGGGAGACTATGTTTCTAAAGAGCAAGTTTCATGATAATAAGGTAAGCATTCAAACACGATCTATGGAAGTATTATTGCAAGTTTACACTTGAGGCAAAGTTAAGGTGAAAAGCTACTTTTTATCCTATAAGACCACTCAATTTGCAAGTTTTTAAGGTGGCTTCTTTATCCTTCGATAGCTAGCTTCTTGTCTCCTTTTTCGGGTAAGTTTTCAAAAAATCTATTTTTCTACGCCCAAAAGTTGTTAGTGCTGGGTATATTGGTTCAATAACAGATTGAGGATGTAGGAGATGAAATAGCCGTTTAAGTGCTGATGTATACAAACAACTTGCGTTTGAGGTAGGAAGTATTTAACAATATTTATAACTTTTCAATCTTTATAAATAGACACCGACATTAATACATTTCAACATAAAAAATTTCATATTTTTCTTCAACAATGCTCTTTTTCATTTATTTTCTAAAAACATATTCACTTAATTTTAACGTCTTACAAAATGGATTCTAATCAAATTTTAATTTCCGCTAATTTATATTTTCTGGTCAACATCGAAATGCATTGTATCAACGCTCACAAAATTTTGAATTATCGAATGCCGTAAATGCTCAAATCTGGTATATGATGCCCCGATATTGTTATGTCATACCATATGTTATCTCTGCAGTTTGGGCAACAATATAGAACTAATTTCGGGGTCGATCACACCCCGTTTAGCGGCGGATGAAATAGAGCACCAAAAATTTTCTCCCAAATTTCTCTTGGAAATGTTGATGGAGACACTCCATATAGTTTTTTACTCATGAACAGCAAAAACAAGTAATTATTCACCTTGGAGTAGCGAGTATAATAAGGCCGCTTCCATTTGGTTATTTTAACTTCTGATAAGGATAGTGAATTGGGTAGTGGCCAAAAAAGGAATACATTTTGGGGTAAATTAGCTACATATGTGAATGATAATTCACCAAATGGCCCTCATAGGACTTCGACAAAATGTCAAAGTCATTATAGTGATATCAATGTTAAAAGTAATGTATGGGTCGGTGCATAATGAAAAGCATTATCAGAAAGACGAAGTGGTTGGTCAGATGACAACTACGTAGTAAGAGCTTCGAAGTTGTATTTACTTAAAATAAAAAAAGTTTACATTCTGGTTGTGAATGGAAGATGGTTTTAAAAGAATGAACGAAATATATGGTTTGTCTGCATACGGTGGACTAAAAGGAAGAGTAGTGAAGGGTGATGATATGCGTCTTGCCCTTATCACGACGAGACGGTAGAGATAAAACAAAAAAAAAAAAATCATCTTCTAACAGAAGGTCAAAACTTATTATTGAGGAAGAATACTCGAAGATAACATTAGAACATCAACAACTTAGGAAAATGAAGGATCAACAGATGCAGGTGATGCAACAGGTTGTATCAGCTCAAAAAGAAGTAGTAAAAGCAAAAAAAAAATGGAGATGTGGTACACCCTCAACCAAAGAAAAGAAGAGTTGGATGAATATGAACAAGAGATGTGGTTGAAACTAAGGGTTGAATTGTTTGAAACTAATTTTATGTATGAGTATGTTTAATTAGTGTGCTTAGTTTTAATGTGTACTTTTAGCATTAATGTGTGATGTAATTTCTTCAAGTGTGCTTAGTATTATGTGTGATGTATTAATAAATATTAATGTATTAAGTTCTTGCTAATTTCATGTTACTTCACTATTGAGTGCCAATGTATTGTCAAATCCTACGAATATTCAATGCATTATATTGGTTCACGTGTTATTGTAGGTGCATGAGATATTGACAAATCCAAGCTTTTAATAATTCAGATGCAGGTGAATGTGCTTTTGTCAAATCCAAGTTTTTAATAATTCAAATGCTTTTGTCAGGCGCAGGTTATCCATATATTGTAGAATGAACACTCAATGTGGTTAAATTGATTGGTTGGAATCCGTAGAATGAACACTATAAATTCATACATGATGTTTACATGAAGATCACTTCAACTTTTATATATACAATCATTTCATTTTTCATATAGTCGATCCGCCCACCATATTTTTGATTTAAAAGAGTTCCAACGTCAATGGGACTTGGAGGAATCTTTACTCAAACACCGAAAATGTCTACTAGAAGAATTGCAAGCTTCAAGTAATCAATCTAACAAAAGGACATACATAGAGAGATCATGAATCTGTACATCAAAGGCTTGTAAAGGACTACTTTGATGAATCTCCTGTTGGAAATCAATGAAAATTGATTCCCTTTTATTATTTCCGTTCACGAAAATTATTATCAATTCATTTACAGTTGGTTAAATGTGATTGCGAACTTAGTATTCACTTTAGTAATTGTATATTACTAATTGTGGGTTCTCATGATGATAATTTAAGGGGTTATGACGATTGCTAAGTCTTACTCATTAATACGTTATAATAATAGTAATTGGTCAATTATTATTATTATACAAGCTTACTAATATCGAGCCTAGAAGTCGCTTTGCCCACATACGGTGACGTTGATTATATTTAAACTCGCGTTTGCTAAATTGAGAGTTGATTGTAATCAACGAATATTCTCAATTGAAATTTTAAATTGATAATGTAAAATATAAAATTGGATGAACCCGAATTAATTAATTAGTCAATTAGATTAATTGATGAAGTTGAATGAGCTTGTTTTGTTAGTTACTATTAACAACTTGTTAGTGTTTGTTGATTTTTTCCTTAACGGTTTTAAGTAGAAGTTGCTTGAGTCGGTGATTAAGCGCTGTTCGATTGGGCTTTTAAGTTGGAGCACATATAAGTTAAACTTGTAGGTTTTCATAACATGATTAGTTTTCATGAAAAAACAGCACTCTTCCTCTCTAATGGCGAAACTCTTCAAAGAGAAGGTTGAAATTCTTCTTAGTTTTATCAACTTTCAATCCATGTGTTCTAAGCGAGACGCAAATGTATGATTCAACATCTCTTGGTGTGGACCAACTAGAGGCACTACCTTTGAAATGCTCAACGATGGAATTCAAAGGCTTACGTGAAAGATTTATATATAGACTTCCATGGCGTCTCTGTAAAATACTCTGTGTTCATATAAATCATTATATTATTTTTAGGTGTTATATTATTTTGAGGATCCGGGATGTATGAATTTGGTGTTTTATCACGATAAAATTATACTAGATTCTGAGAGGTATGAGCCTACTCAAGTTTGATGTATTTTATCTAGTCGATTTGTGTGTTAGCGTAGTTGTTAATTCATTAGATTGATTCATTGTGGATCGAATGAACACTCAGCAAGCGTCATCGCGTAATGGATATCGACCTTTCTATATCTTCCTTTTTCTTTTCGATCAATCTTTACGTTTTCTCAGTGCTGTACTAACTGCTCATCCGCCTCACTTTGGCGGCCCGCGGTCTCAGCCAAAAGCGAAGGTGAATGGGGATGTTGTTCCTAGAACTAATAAGAAAAGGCCGTTGGCCAGCTTAACTCTAGTATATTCAATTGATGAATATATATCACACGGATGAATCAATATTTTATTGTATTGATTTGATGATTTAATTTGTTTAATTGTTTCATGAAAAGGATTAAAGTGATTAGTTGTATTTTTAATTTGAGGTAGAATGCGTTTTCAATTTATAGAGAGGGTTAGAAATTTAGAAAATTCGAAATTAAATGCGTATGTTCGACCACTTTGTGGTTCATTCAGATTTGTCCAAGAATTTTACTTTTGAATTTCTTAAATACTCGAAAAAATTCATTGAATTTACGTATTATTATTTTAGGTTTAATCGAAAAACTAGAAGTGTTTTGATGAAATTCAATGGACATATTTAAATAATAATAATTGTTGATGTTCAAGTCGAATCCAGAATTTTTGAATTATTTAGAGCCCCCAAGTCGATCTTTACAAAAGTTGCAATTAATTTGGAAAACAAAGCTGAAATGAATTACCAAAGCCCGAGTCGCTTGAACTTGCGGGCCTCGTCTGAGCGTGTCGGTGCCGGAATAACACGTTCCGGCCACCTGGACGTAGCTCACCCGGCCGTGCTCGGCACGGGCGGCGTGTCAACACGTGGGTGGTGAGATAGAATTAAGTGGCTGAAGTTCGTCGTCGGTTTTGAAACTCTAAAAAGTATTTATGTAATTATTTTAGGTTTAAAATTATTGGTAATTAATTTCGATTTTAAAATGTTAAATCATAAATTTTGTCATTAAGATGATTGAAAATATCTTGAATGACATTAAATTTGATTTATATTTCCACTTTATAATTATTTTCATTAATTGTCATTATTAAAAATATCATTTCATGGTAAATTTTAAATTTTTAGTTTTTGAGTTAATTGCTTGTAAGTAATTATTCCATGATTTAAGTGGTTGGTAATTGTGTTATATTAATAAATGTGTATATTTCGATTAGTGATTAATTGATAATTAATTGTAAAATAGGGGTAATTAATTAGTCCAATTACTGAACACATTTAATTTCATTTCATTTAATATATATATGACATTAAGTGCATTTATTTGTTTTTAATATTTTGTATATATTGTTATGAAAATGGGAAGGAGGGTATTTAGATATGACCAATTTTTTTAAACTAGAATTCAATCTGCGTACGGAAAATATTTAATAACTTGACTTCTTTGAGTGTATTTCTTTTTATTCTTTTATTAAGACTATCCTGAGCACTGCGTGCTATAAGTTGGATTAGAGTAGTAGTAGTATGTACTGGTATGGTGGCATTGAAGAACCCAACATTTACAAAGAGACGGCATGGAGAACTTGAAGTTTCAAAGGAGTTGAAGAATCTGGGCCACGCTACAAAGTCTTGTAATAGGACTTATATTAGCATTTCGCTTGTTAAGTGATAATAGGTCCTAGGGGTCATATATATCCTAAATGTGTGTTATTTATTTTTCATGTTGTAAATATTCTTGAATATGTACTATCTATGTATGGTTAAATAAAATTAAATAACATTAATCTACTTCCTTGGGTAAGCAATGTCGAAGCCAATTTTAAAGTTGTGAAATCAGTTATGTCACAGGCGCACTTGTGATGGCGAATATTCTGATTTTGTAAGTTAAATATGATAATGGATCATGTTGAGTAATTCACTAATATTGTAGAACTTTTCGGTGTAACGGCCTTGCCAGAATCGGTAGATCTGAGGTGAGAATCATTATAATCCGGGTACTTGAGTCACTTGAGCCGATGGGCGACTCGGTTTAAAAAAACTACTCGTTTAAATCCAAAATTTGATTTTCATTAATATTCTCAAAAAGGATAGAGTTTAAATTTTACAAATCCATCGGGTGATATCAACCAACCAACTCCATATAGCAATACAACATATCCGATACTTATTTGATAATGCGTGAGAGGAGCTCTGAAAGAATAATCTTGTACTCGGAATACAAGTAACTGACTTAGACAAGGCTAAAGTTTGAAAATAAAGTACAACGCTCCAGCTTGATTGACAACGCATCAAAATCGGTGACGAGGATCACTGCCACCCGATGCTCACTGGCAGCTCGGAACAAACTCTCAAATGACCTCACGGCTGTGGCGTCTGTCGACTGGCATGATAGAAAGCCCCTTATGCTTGAAAAAGAGTGTAAGGCTACTTGAGAGCTTAGTGAACACTTAACACGGGGGGGAGTGAACTTAGTGAACACACCACGCTCAGAGACTCAACATCGACTATAACTCTAATTAGATCGCATACATCTCTGTATCTCACAAGTATACCAACCTCTAATGTGCTACTCGATCCGTCTACACTGCAGAATGGATTCACATTATCGCTTTCCCCGCTCTTATACTGCAAGTATAAGGCCAAACCCAACATGGTATACCCAAATGAATAAGATAGGCAGCGACTAGACCGTAGTATGGGGCCATGATACCCAACAAAGTGGTCAAAGTCAATCACGCTCTTATATACATAGTATAAGGCTGATAGCGTCGCATATCACATAGGAAGGGAGAGTTACACGACCCACTAATCAGCCTGACATAGGATCAAATGGTACTCGAGTCACCTCAATATCATACATAACTCTAGCTTGACGCCCTCTGATAACCAGCTCTACTGCTCTGTGAGCAATATCCAGCCTTGCATTAAAACATCTCTCACAATGCATTAAGTCAAACACAATGTGACAAGGCCACAAAATACATAAATTATAAATACATGAATAACGGTGCCGACAAGGCCATAGAAATCGAAATATAAGTTGGGAGTTCAGAGTTATTACTTACCTCAAGCAATCTTGGCGCCACGAATATAATCACATGTCATGTCATGCTAAATGATACACATAATCATACAACAATTATCGTCTCACGTAATCATAAATGACATGTGCATCGTTCATAATCGTACCAGTAACATGTTAATTTTAAAAGTAAGTCGGTAAAGCGCAGTGAGATAAGGATTCTGCTTTCTCCCCAGGCTCCCCACAAAACTTCCACGGACCGCAATCCCAAGTGGCGCCCCACTTACCACGATCAGCGCCTCAAAATAAGTAGAAGATGTTCAAGGAAACTTAACTTAATGTCGACTTGAGGTTCTTTATATGCAACAAAGTGAAGAAATGGAAGAAAAAATCTTGTATGCCTCCGAGGTCTCGGCCAAAGCTCTGAATGAAGATATTTGTGTTTTTTTGGTTTGATAAGGATGAAGATGATCTTTCTCTTGAGTCAGAAAGAGCAGCAGGAGTTTGTGCCGAAATCACCGAATCGAGCTATCGAGCGACTTCTGATCTGCTTAACTCGAATTGTGTCCCGGCTATTACTACTAAATTATAAATGTAATTACTGCTCAAATAATTTCTGAAATAATATCATCATGAGAAATTATTTATACTATCTCGGGTCCACCGACCGAATTTTTTTTAAAGCATGCTTGGGTTATTACGATCTACCGCTAATAAAATTTCGACCTCGAAATTTAACAACTGACTCAGCCAAGAAATAAAATATATTGTAACACGAAATCAAACATCATATAAAATAAAAAGAAATACTAACTCGCTCTCGTCATTGTGAAATACGATGCGACTTTCATTCTCGCGTCACGATAACACAGAGTCCTAAATACCGTTCTTTGAAATTCTAGATTCAGATCTAACATGAGTCGAACTCGTATGAAATGAAAATCTACGTTGCTACGACGTCAAAATCGACTCAGTGGTTCATCTACTACCCCAAGGTCCTTTGATTTCCTATACACTGGTCGTAAACTCTTACATTTACTTGCCAGGTGTACTCAATAGTCAAATCCTGTAATCACGATGAAATCCATCCACCTCTGCTTGCCTCCCAAATTCGGATCTACATTGCGTTCGGAAGATCGCCCGAACTCTTATGATGGGTAAAAATCTTCATTTAACCTTTATCTGAGATAGTGTCTCAGCAATTTCAACAAGGCCTGTAGTGGCTTTCGAGGTCATGCGTTGGTTTCTTCCTGCCATTGATTCTCGGTGTAAGTGGCGTAAGCGATACGCACCGATTCTGCGTCAACCTTTGAAACCGATCCCCGAGAAGCGTCGTATAAATCCGCGTAACCTCGAAAACTAGGCGGTATCGCTACTTGGCTGAATCAATGTGGCTTTGCCCCAGTATCACGAAACAATCCTCACGATCATCATCCCGAATAAGCGGAACCCTTGCAATTGACTGGTCGATGGCGTAAAATTCAAAGAAAGTCGCCCGATGAATCTTGTAATAACTTAGCAGAAACTCCAACCTCAATCAGCTAACGTGGACTCATTGACCTCCTTTTGTGGATGGCACAAACCTCGCCCGGAAATACTTGTGCTCCGTAAGTGCGCTTCATGACACGGAACTCACACATTTGAAAACTTGGCATACAGCGGTCTTTGTCTCGAGGTCCTCAGCACGTCTATGAATACCGTGTTCTCACTGTCCTCACGGAATATATGGAAATGTCATCAATAGGCCACCACCACAAACTTCGTCCAAATACTCCCCCGAATACCGATTAAATCAAATCCCACTGAGCCGCCGGTGGAATTCGTCAATCCAAATGGCATTCTTATAAACTTCATGTAATGTCCATGGCGAATCGGAAAGCGATTTGGGAATATCATCCTTACAGTCTCAGCCGGTAATGCGGACCTGATGATCTTCGAGGACACGCTTGCATCACCCGGTGATCGAAGAAGTCGCCGATTTGGGTGGCAATGGGCATCGGGTTAAATGGGTCGCTTTATTCAAGCATGCATAGTGTCTGGCAGCCTGTGAACCATCTTCTTTTTCTGAAACAAAGCGGGTACCCGGAGATAAAACAATTGCAGTGATCCTTTCTCTAGCAATGCATGAGTCCCTTGATTCTGTAGCTTCGGCTGGAACCATCCGATGCAGCGAAAGAGAAGTGGTGCCGTACCGGAATAACCTCGATAGCGGAATTCAATGCTCCCTCTTTGGCGTGATCCCGATAGAGTCACCGGGAAAAACATCCTTGAACTCCCAACGACCCAGCGTCCTCACAATGCGCCTCTTACTACATTCCGTCAATCCCATGTCCAGAACCAATCGCGCTGAATCGACCTCGCAGCGAAGAGTCTTTGACCACACAAACTCAGAAGGCAGTCTTCACAATGTCACAAATCGGATGTCTAGTCTCTCGAGAGACTGCAAAGTAATCTCCTTAAGATGGCAATCAATAAAATGTTTCTCAAACTTGATCATTTTGAATAAGGTCAAAATCAGAAAGCTCAAATGGAAGTAAAATCAGCAAAAACTAACCACATAAAATCAAGGGCCAGGTCTCTACATCTGAGTCTAGCATGAGCCTCACTACTGGTGTAATAATCTCAAGTGGAGCAGGGCAAAGGCACAAAACATCTGAGATAATCGAGAAATAAAACTTTGAGAGAGGCAAAAGAATACGTAGCCCGAGTCAAACAACATGCAACCCATGATATCACACGAAATAATGTTACTGTCAGCTCTGAAGGGATATCTACATTGCCTCTGTTGATGAATGCTTGACATGAATGCGGATAGGCCGACTCATTCGGCTACCCGCCCATTGTTTCATAGAGGGTCATCAGGCTTAGTATCTCGGCCTCAGGTGTTCCCGATAACCGCCTCGACGAATTTGAGGCTGAGAGATGTTGAAGTCTTCAGCAGCCTCTCTACCAATTTGGGGCAATCACAACAACTGTGCCCCAATCAGGCCTTGATATTGCCAGTGATACTCCTGAACCCCCGAAAAACCACTCTGAGCCACTTGGTATCTCATGATGTAAAGAAGCTGATTGGAATAACTTTCGAGGCCGAGCTGCGAACCTTGATAACTTCTGCCCGGAAGGCTAACTGGGTCAAATCCTCCTCTGAACTCTAGAGCTAGTAGGCCTACCCGGGCCCGAAAGTATCAGGTGGGCTCCTCATAGATCATTTTGCCTGCAGGCTACATAACTCAATCTCCATCTTTAGGCTGCGTTCACCATCATGGAAGCTGGTAAAACCACCAGGTGAAATCTGGTGGCAGTATCTTTCATCAGCCAATGCTGAGAACTAGTGATCTGTTACCTTTCTGCCGGATAAGCAGCCGGGAAGTAGTCGGCCACGTATCTTTATCTAGATGTCATCATGACTCCAGACCTGATCAATGAAATCGGCTCTCTCCAAGCCGCCATGTGAGTCTCAAGCGATAATTCTCCCGGAAAAGGCTGTATCGCTCTGGAAAGCGTCATGCCGGCCCAAACAATGCCACCAATGAAAGTAGTCATGAGGCTTCATGCAGCTCTTATACCGTAGTATAAGGTGGCCTGCAATTATGCAGTAATGCCAAGACCCACGCGACAATCACCTTTTAAGTGATCAAAGAGTCATACCCATTTCTTGCTCTTTTAGTAGTATAAGGCCAATAGCATCAGCGTATCACTTGCAGGAAGGAGGAATCACGCAACCCACTAATGGAAATTGACATAGGGTCAAGATCACGTGCTCAAGTCACCTCAATATCATACATAACTCTGGCTTGACCTCTGATAACCAGCTACTACTGCTCCCAGAGAACAATATCCAAACCATGGCCAAACATCTCGCGATAAAGGCCAACCTTGATATGAGGCCGCAAAATACATAAGTGCCGACAAGGCCACGAGAGAAATACAATAGTGCCGGCAAGGCCACATAAATCAAAAATATAAGTTGGGAGTTGACTATTACTTACCTCAGCGTCTTGGCATACGGAATATAATCACATAATCATATGCGTAGGCTGGCATAAAATGAATCACGCATAATCAATACAAGCAAATTACATGTATATCATTCTGCGTAATCATAACACAATGACATGTACATGTTCCTCACATAATCGTAACATCACATATTCACACAATTTAAAATCATCGCAAAAGTAACACCCGTGAGATAAATCTTACTTTCTTCATTACAAAACTTCCTTGGGTTCTTTGCGTAGTAGCGCCCACCCCACCACGATCAACCTCAAAATCATCGGGAAAGATGTTGAAACCTTAATAGCTTGAGGTTTACTATAGCAGCAGTGAAGAATAGAAGAGAAAATCTTATGCTTTCGAGGGAAGGTCTCGGCCGAGCTCTCGGGGAATGGAGAAGATATTTGTGTTTTTGGTTTGATAAGGATGAGGTGGTCTCTTTAAGTCAAGAGAAACACATACGGGATTTTTGTACCGAAATCACGTAGTCAGGCTATCGAGCCAATTCACGATCTAGCTTGCTTTCGAATTGTCTCATTTATTCTTTAAATTATAAATGTAATTACCGCTCAAACTATTTCTGAAATAATATCATCATTCAATTATTTATACTATCTCCGGGTCCTACTAAAACTGAAATTTTTTAAAATTGTGTTTAA
The DNA here is from genome assembly GCA_019722365.1 of Lithospermum erythrorhizon. NCBI lineage: Eukaryota > Viridiplantae > Streptophyta > Magnoliopsida > Boraginales > Boraginaceae > Lithospermum > Lithospermum erythrorhizon. The sequence continues at coordinate 31,172 of JADFUC010001955.1, read as the reverse complement.
CGTGTTGAAATGTCTCGTATAGGATAAGATTAGTATTATCGTATGGTAAGATAAAATCATTTGGCTTGCAAAGAATGAAATAATTTCACATGACCAAAGTTCTTTACGCTACCTTTAAACTAATTTATTCATATTCAATTGCAACAAGAGTTGTAACGATAAACAAACTTTGAAATGTCGTATAGGATAAGTTAAGTATTATGGCGTAGTAGACATAATTTGCTTTCGAGATCAAAGTTGATATTAAGTCATTTCAGTACATAATCGAAGGAAAGATGGTATTTATTTTCTAAACATTCTGCTATAGTGTTGCAATTCATTGTACGTATAGAGTTTTCATTGTGAAGTACAAATAGTGAAATAAGCCTGTGACTTGAATGCGTTAGTGAAACAGGTTATATCGAGGTGTATCAGTATTGATGCATTTAAAGCTAAATCTTGATGATATTGGCATGAATAAATAATGCTCGATAAATGGCTTGGGTATTAAATGAAATAAAGATGTGAATACATGGAATTCGAGTATAAGCTACATTTTATCTTCGGATAGTGATTAAGCTAGAGAGTAAAAGAGCAATTCTATCAAATACGCCTACGTAGTGAATCATCGAAATGTGTCTTATTCTCATTATATGAGCCATCAGTCATGAATGACGTTTGTCGTACATTGGTTGAGAAACCGGGGTTAAACATATTACGTTGGTTGGCCTTCTTTCGTATTTTATTTTAAACTTTCTTTTCTTTATTCAAGTTGTAACATGTGGGTCTAAGAAAAGTGATCCAAGAATGTTCTAATTGTGTCAGCTGATGGATACTTGACATTGTTATTGGGCTTAGCATCTGGCCGAGAATATAAAGGTTCTATAATACTAGAATCTAAGTTGCGAACTTAAGGTTGAGTATAATGGAATTAAATTTCTGATATTTGGTAGAAATCAATAAAATAAAAGTGATGAAGAACTGAGTTCTAAGCAAAGGTCGATGGGCTGCATAAATGAAGTTTTATATACTAAATATTGAAGAAATCTTCTCTGACCTTAAGGGTATAGTAGTGATTAGATTAACATCGTTTGTGAGCCAGTTACATATATAGCGACATATGCTATGTCCGGTCACATTATATATGTGAGCTTGCATGACATTTGCTGACTAGTTTAAGAATGTAAGTGAAACTAAAATTGGTTAATCCCATAATAGATTAAATTCTATAAATGAATGAACCACCAGTAATGAAACTGACTCTTACGTTAGAGTTGATCATGAAGCAAAGTGCCGCGTTAGTAAGTGGTTGGAAGTCTATTACATAGTAATATGATTCATCGTGCCGGTAATCAAAGTCATGTCTTTAATGCACTTGTGACATAAATATGCGTTCCCGTGATAGGAATTGTGAGTTTTTACTAAAAGGTATTCTGTGATTCGAATCTATTTAGTAATGCTTGTAAGAGAATAGAGGTAACTATAATTTACATGAAATGGATCGATTGTTGATCTTCACTTGTAATGAATATGATAAAATGGCATTATGGACAACTATACCGTATAGCTATTAGAAAGAATTTCAATAATAGAATTGGAAATCCCCAGTATACTCGGTGAGTAAACTAAAAGGCTTGAACTTAGTATTACAGCTTGATGTCATTTTATTTGAGTAATGTTATTAAAAGAATATGCATTTTAATAAGGCAGATGTATTTAACACATGAGTTGTGTTGTAAACACCCGATAGAACCCCCGAGGAAGTGGTTGAAACCCGTTTGATCGTAGTGGTGGTATATTCGGGATAATCTTAGTCATCAATGATTCCTTGGTTGGGAACCGGGTTGATGAATGTAAAAAGGCTGCTTGTAAGTAGTATTCAAATAAAGGAGTGATTATAAATGTATCCTTTTGCTTTCGTAATCCATGAAATGACTAAGTTATCTTGACTTAAAGGATCGTGTGGATTTAAGCATACATCTCGGAGTTGAGATCAGCACGTGATTGACGAGTTTGGTTTTCACGAGCTTAATGAAAGGAAGCGGGCAGTAAGCAAATTCGATTAGAACAAAGTTCATTCACTTTTAAAATAAGTTAAGTAATTGATTAAAAATAAGTTCTTTGTGTTTTAAATCGATTGTTAACTAAACTACATGATAAGTGATTCGTCGTATAGTTACCCGTTATTTCACGGGCCGTTGAAATATATAATTTACATGTATTGTATCCTTGATGAATTGAAAATTTAAATCCACTGGTTGGTCTATGATGATTTTAGAGGCAACATGAATTGTTGATTACGCTGCTTTAAGCCTAGAAATATGGAGATAGCAAGGCCTTGGTCCGGAATCTTTGATAGTTAGGAGACAAGCGTCATATGACTAACATGGTATTTGATTAGTGATCAGATTGGCCACGTTAACTTTGGATATAGATAAATACCGTGGTCACCGGTTCTATGTTGAGGCTAGTATAATGGCCGAAATGATCCATAGAAGATATATATTTGTGTCCTATGTTTGTTTAGAATTTTAGGTTGACAATTCTTGGAAGCGTCGATATATAACTGTCGTGTTATATGAGCTCTGTACTTTGACTGACAAGCGTCTACCTTAAGCGGGGATTATAGCGGAATGTGTTAGGTCACTTGCCCGGTGAGTATAAGCGATAGATGTTGATATATTGGGAGAGGATTTATCCGTCCTTGATATCTGAGGAAGATGCCGGGCATCTGGTTAGTGCGATTGAGGATCCATTGGGGCTATAAATGCTTATTCGGTTCATACTCGGAGTAAAGAAAAGTTGTAGATATTCATGACCGCTTCTTATGGTTAGCCCTCGACCTGAGATCGTGTTAAAGGAATTGTATGGTAATCGTCCAGAGGCGAAGTGAGTGTTGGAAATCAATGAAAAATTGATTCCCTTTTATTATGCCCGTTGCGACAATTGTGTATCCGATTCATTTTACAGTTGGTTAAATGTGAATTCTGGAGCAGTGTTCACTTTAGTAATTGTATATATTACTCTTTAACAAGGTTCTCATGATAATTTAAGGGGTTATGGCGGTGCTCAGATCTTACAAATTAATCGTTATAATAGTAATTGGTCAATTATTATTGTATACAAGCTACTATTATACGAGCCTGAAGGTCACGCATTACAATGACGTTATAATAATAGTAGGTGGTCATTATTATTATTATACAACGATAGTTACTATTAACAACTTGTTAGTGTTTTGGATTTTTATGCCCCATTTAAATTAAATTTAGCAATTAAAACTCGTTAAGCTATTATTGATTGGGCTTTTTAGGTTTAGACTGCATATAAGCTAAACATTAAGTTTTTCATAACATGATTATTTTTCGTGAAAAAAAAACCACAGCCTCCTAAATGCTTCCTCTACAATGGCTGAAATATTCAAGAGAAGGATTGAAATTCTCTTGATTTTCATCAATTCAATCTATGTTAGCGGGGCCTTGATGTAGGATTCAACCTCTCTGGTGTGGACCAACTAGAGGCACTACGTTTGAGTGCTCGGCGATGGAATTCAAAGGAGGCTTCGTGAAAGATTTGTAGATAGACTTCCGCTGGCATCTCTGTAAGTACTCTCGTATTCATATAAGTCATTATGATTTTTTAGATTAATTTATATCATTTTGAGGATCCGGGATGTATGAATTTGGTGTTTTATCACAATAAAATTCATACTAGATTCTAACATCTCACCATTACAGCAGTCATCAATTTAGGTAGAAGGTACCGCGTAAAGGCCATTATTTCTCTGGTGTTAACTCGCTTCAAATCATGAGGTATATTTTACTTTCAAGTTAGATAATGCGAAAATGAGGTCTACCTTTCTTGGTGTCTTCTTCTTTATCTACGAGATGTTAGCATATGGAGTTGCAGCAGATGCTTGTGGTGAATATGTAAAGATTGGAGGAGCATTTGCGATGAGTGTGTTCAAAAATTTTGTGAAGAAATTATATCCATATTTGAGAAAGATTATTTTAAAGAGGCCAAATGAGGAAGGCTTAGAAGACTACTCAAGTTAGTGAAGGCGTGGTTACGGAATGAGTGGAAATATTGATTGCATTACATTGAAATGGAAACGCTAAAGAGTGGCAAGGGCAATTTATTAGTGGGCATAAAGGTGTAAAGCTGTAATTCTCGAAGCGATAGCGTCGTATGACTTATGGATATGGGATGCGTTCTTGGGTTTTGCAGTACCTTGAATTATATAAATGTGCTAGATAGATATCAGTCTTGATGATATTAGTCGGGTGAAGCTCACTTATGAACTACTCATGATGATCAATAAAATTTGGCATAATATCTTCTTTGAAGATCTATACGAAATGGTCCGTGTTTGTTTAATCAACGATATCGGTGAAAAGGCGAAGATGTTTGTAAAACAACAAGAATCATGTAGAAGGATGTAGAACATGCGTTAGGGTACTCGAAGCTAGATTGAGATCATTTGCCAACGGCCTAGAATGTGAAAGTTTGAAGGACTTATAAAAAATAATGCGTGCATGCATCGTTTTACACCTGATATGATGATGGCGGATGAACGATACATATTATCGAAATTTTTGGGAGCCGTAGATTTGAACCTTCAAACTTTTCTAGCTCTAGTTCATCTTTAGATTATCATTTACCTAGCGTTCAACCACGAATTTGAAGTACATGTTGAGGTAGGTCCAAATCGACATCCATATAGATCCGAACTCCGTGATAGAATGACATATTCAGTGGAAGATGGATCTTGTGTTAGACACGTTTAGCAAAATTTAGAAGGCCACAAAATTAGATTTAAGGTGTCCTTTACTTTTATCAACGTTTTTAAGTATATTTTATCTATGATTTAATAATTTATGTATGCTTGTTTTAGCTTCTTTAATAAAATCATGTGTTGTTTTTTATTATTACATAAAATATATAAATAAATTCATTTAAATTATTAATAAATTATTATAATAAAATTTTATTAATTAATATCTTATAGATTAGTTGATTTATTATCATATGTAAAATGCAAAAGTAGAGAAAATGAATAGTTATGGTGGGGTATATGTTAGTGATGTGGATGAAAGAGAAAAGTGAGATATTATTTGAAAAACTAGCTATTGTATGATGTAATGCTTTTTGAAGATATTTGATGATGTGGAGTAGGAATAATATAATATGGAACTGTATTTTTAGTTTTTGAAAAAATGGCTATTGGAGATAATCTAAACAAACTTAGAAATGATACAATGTCAAAATAAAAGTTTTATTTATTATTATCAATTATTATCAATGGCACAACTGAATATACAAACTTTTACAAGATTATTAACTGCAATTGAATGAATACAATAAGTTAGAGAGTGACCAAGTCCTGTCTGTTGAATTGGGACAGATCCAAGAAATGATTAATGAATAAATCAATCATCGAATGAATGCCTAATAATGTGAACATAATTAATGGAGTAATTTAAGATTAATTAGTACTTAAATTTGTTGTTCATCACTGTCCTTCATGACTTCATCTGGTTATGTAACTTTGCTTTCTTATTAGCCTCTCTGCTTCTAACTCGAACAAGTTTCGCATCACTGCATCCGAAGTACTTGTTAGAAATCCCGGCCAATCCCTGCACACAAATTGCATTTAAGTTATAATGTCAACAAAATTATGAGATCAACTAATAATTGAAATAATTCCTTGTAATAAAAGAATAACGAGATTCATATTCTAATATGTATTGCATCTTCGGGAATTTATTAGAATGCTACGGGATGGTAATTAAAATAAGATTATCCTGTTTATGGTATCGTTTAGTCTTATTAAATGAGTCCGGTTACGGTCATGTAACATTAGTTACATACTTCATCGCCGTTGTTTCATTTGAAACTTTCTGCCAAAGTTTTAGACATTTTGAATTTGTATGCAGTTAATGATTTACCTCAGATTGTAACATATTCGTTTTGATGAAAATGTGAATGAGTGAGATTTTTAAATTGGAAAAAGACCCCAACAAATGATGGAAAAAATATTTTTTTTATATATTATCCAAAGTATAAAAAATATCAATAAATTTATTACCAAATAAATAATAAACGCCATAATATTAAATATGAAAAGTACAAAAACACCTCATCAAGGATTGGATAAAAGTACAAATAAATCTCTCTATAGAAATATATAGATAAAATATTATACATGACAGTATCTTTTCACCTTATCATGACCAATTTGTTCATGTTGAAATGCTGTTTTATATTTTTATTATTTTAAAAGAAGTGATCGAGGTACATATTTTAATTTAGTATAGTTCACTCTGCTAACAATTTTTTGATGTCTAAGTTAGGATTTGACAGAGACAATCCAAGTCACATTTTAACTCAATTAAACAATCCAAGGGTTAAATGATAAGAAGCTAGTATAGCACAATATATACTATAAATATCAAGGACTAAGTTATATATACCAACCTGTAAGGCTGTAACGACTGACTTAAGCCTAGAGTATCGATCAATACAAGAAAGTTCAATTTTCTCATTCATTTGAAAATACATTTAGTCTCATTCATTTGAAAATACATTTAGAGTTAAAGCTTACCCGGTTGAGGTATCAAATGAAAGTCCAACGGTATATTTTGCCTCCTCTAAAGCTCGACGAAATCGTTCAATATCATTTGTTGAACAAATTCCACAATCCTTAACCCGGAGCTCAGAAGGTTTCACATCACAAAAAATCGGTATAACTTTCTTCTTGCACTCCATCATCATTGCCAATTCATGCAAACAAAAATATGAATCGCAATATTGAGGCGAAAATACAGCAATTCCAATTTTAGATTTCCTGATGCCTTCATCAATGTGATCAAACAATTTGTCTCCAGGCTTCATGTTCTTGCTATCCAAGAATGCTCGAAGACCAAGGCGCGATAGATGATCGTACAATAACCCCGAGACATTTTTCTTAGTGTCAATGGATCGATGATTGATGAAAATGTCGCATGCTGATTGAGATTGACGTTGTTTTTTTGCTAGAATTTGTCTCTGGTATCGAATAATTTGGTTGGCCGATGAGAAGATTTTTTTTGCTCTTCCTGATGAACTCTGCATGGCGATAATAGTGATGGTTTAATTTTTCGTTTGTTTTGGTGGTTTTACTAGTTCAAACTAAAAGTGAACAATCATATATATTGGGAAACAATTCTTTTTTTTTAATTGATATTTGGTTTTATGTTGTGATTGAAATTAAATCTAGAGGAGGGTATTTATAGGTTGAATGAATTGTTGAAGAACTTTGAAGAATAGAATTCCGCAGTTCTTACTAATCAGATTGGACCTCGATGAAGAAGAGAAAATAAAACCTGGCATGTCTTATGACTATGTTTTGACCATGGTTAAAAGTGTAAGTAGATGTTTCAAAAGTTTTGACCATTTAGAGGCATTAACGACGTCTATTCCTTCAAACACGGGCTAATAAAATACATCAAGAATTGTTTCATTAATGAATATCTGGCATTAAGGAAATAAATTGTTTTAATATATGGAAATGGTTTCGAAAAATAAATGTATTAATATAAGGAATGTATGGCTCAGATTTATGTTGATCATAAGTACAAAAATTTTCATCAGTTAATATGATCAAAGTTTCCTAAAATTTATAATAGAATGCATTTAAAAAATTAAAAATGGATAAATAATACTTTTTTCAGCCTCTAAAATAATTTGACTCTAAAAAAAATTTGCACATCCCAAATTTACCGCTTCTTATAATATTTTTCACACATTTGACCTTTTATTACATTAATGAAAATATTAAAATGTATGATTTTATATTTAATGAATAACTAAAAAAAGTTTATAAAGACATCAAAGTTAACCAATAAAAAAAAATGATGATTTTAAATGTATTTGAGAAAAATTTTAAGAGAACTCATGCACATGCTACAAGATATGTATATATAATCATCACTAATAGTTGAAACCATTAAATCTATCTCAATCAAATATTAGTAAGAGTTCCGCAATTATCGTAAGAATTTCAATTTTACTCTAAATTAAGTTTCATCCAATGATAGTAGGGGCAATAATCTAAAGTAATGGTTCGAAATATATATTAAAAAGAATTGATAATTTTGTACAATTAATAAAGACTCTAAGCAAAAGGTCCTTTTATGGAATATGAAACTTTTAAAAATGAATATAGTTTCTTAAATTGATATTTCAACTGAATATATCATGGATTGACTATAATGAAATTATCAAAACCAATTTAAATGGCTAAGGTGACCAAGGTATATTGAATTTGCAAATTTTTTTTGGTCATTTTAAGAATTGAACTCAAGACCTTGGAGGATAACTCTATAATATATCATCTAAATCAGTTTAATAAATATTTTGATGGTTTGATTGAACTATCACGAACCTATTGAGGTCCGCCCATAAATGAAAGGATACATTTTCAACTTTAAATTATTAAAAATTTAACATGTGTATATTTTATATATACTATATAGTGGTATGATATGATGATAAATTTTTAAAGTTGTAGTTTCTTTGAACAAGAACCGTGTGTTAATGAAATGGGAGTTCATAAAACCGATGAAGCATTTGGCCATGATTCCCTATGAATACTGTAGAACAAATATGCTAGTAGCTAGTACTAATAATAATAAATTCGATACCAGGCATTCAAAATATGATAGAAAATTGAATTATGTTCCGTTGAAGAAGTCATAATTATATAATCATATGTGTATATAAAAAAATCAGTGACGAACTTCGACAAATGGATAATCTCTTATTAATCGTTGAATAAGGGAATGTTTCATGGACTCTGTTTCATGATGTGTATTTGATACGTCCCATTTAGTCTCTAATATTGTCCATTTAGTCTCTAATGGTAAATTGTAGACATATATAATATTTTATTTGATCTTAAAATGTACTAAATCTGTTAGAATATTTTATATAAATGTGATAAAGTGAGATTTTACACTCAGCTATGTTAATAGTTAATCGATTTCATTTTAATTTGAGATCAATTGCAAACTCTGGTAATATTATTAGAATTAAATTCTAAATATACTTCCAATTAACTAACCAACCCAAATCGCTACTTAATCACACTTACTAACATACTACCAGACCCATCCTGGCCCCTGAGAATCATTATAATCCGTCGAACACCGTAGTCACTCAAACCAGATTTCATTAATATTCTAAATAATAATAGTTTAAATTTATAACCCATCGTGTGATCTAACCAACCAACTCCATATATATATATACAACATAACCGAAGACAAGAATGCCGAAAAGCAAAAAGAGTAAAGATCAGACTTTGGTCATAAGCATTAAATCACGACAAGTGCTAAAGTTTCAAGCACAATAAAAATGACACATCAAAATCTCACAATTGAACTCCCTGCTCAACTAGTCATTAACCCGGGCAATGAAATGCTTTTAAAAAAGTGGGTGTAAGCCGCAAAGCTGTGAATTAAATGCAGAACTACCAAACGGAATGAGACCGACATTTAGTATATAAAATACATATATATATATATAAGACTACCTAATAAAGTTATACAATAAGATTCCAAAGAAGTGTCATATGTTAAGATATAATAGAAGGTCTCATTAAGGTACCACAAAACACCTTAATAAAATCATAGGACTCAACAACGGTTTTATAACTCTAGCTATCACCTTCTTTATTCTCATATCTCCACAATATACCACCATCTAATGCTATATACTCAATCCGCCTACCGCACGAATATATAAATCGCCAATAATCACCACACTTATACCGTAGTATAATCAACATCAAATAATGCCTATAACATAGTGACAATAGATCTCCCATCGCACATATACCAAGTATAAGTGTCAACATAAAAATGAATGAAAAGTGACACCGATTTCAACGACTATATCAAGTATAAGGCCAAGATCAACAATACAAGAAAGTGACACAGATCTCCACCGCATTACATACCGGCAGGCACAATCATCTCATATCCGCAAGGAAGGAGAGTCACCTAACCCCCACAGTCAAGTCCTATACTCAAGTCAAAGTCATACATAACTTAACCATCACCTTCAATAACCAACCACTCTACCCCAAACAATATCCAAGCAATAACTAAAACATCTCTACAATCAGAATCAAAACACAACCGCCTCGACAATAAACATACCAAAAGGCCGACAAGGCCACGAAATAAGAAATATAAGTTCTGGCAGCTCAGCTCTTATTTACCTCAAGCAATCTTCAATGCGTTAATATAATCAGATAATCATATCACGACTCACACAAACGAATCACACATAATCTATGCAACAATTACATGTATATCGTTTCGTGAATCTCTATAACAATAAATTATGGCATCATTCTCACATAATCATACCACAATAACATATGTCTACAATTAAAGGCACGAAGTAACACCCGCGAGATAAGTACTCCTACCTACTACAAAACCTCGCGAACACAATCACTGGGGTGAATCGCCTCCTTACCACGACATAAACGCTAACAAAACATCTAAAGTATAACAAAAACCCACATACACTCCTATGTCGAAGACGCTACCAAGTCTTAGTGGGAAGTATTTCTAAACGGTCTAAATGACTTATAAAAAGAACTAATTAATAATCCCGCGGACCCAACCAATCTCCCGCTAGAATTCCACCTTATTATTTTAAATATCAAATAAACTTAGTAAGTCATTCTAATTAACCTCTCGTCAATAATTAACAAATCATAGCTCCAAAATAACGATTACAACTCAACTTGAAAATAACACTTTTTCAACCTAATGCTTTTAATCCATTTTAAATCACCATTTTAACATCACAACAACTGCGTCCCAATTAAACTCACATTTAAAATTTATAAAAATATCAACCCAAAAAAACAACCGTGAACCTAGAAAGCTAACTATACATCCCCTAAACTTAATTCTTAAGTCACTTAATTCATCAAGAGAACAAACTAAGAGATCCAACATAAAATTGAATTATGTAAAAAGTCAACCAAAGTCAACCAAGAAAAAATCAACCAAAACTCTATTTTCTTACCCAAAATAGGGAAAGAGGTTGGAAAGCCTTAACAAACAACCGAGGATCTTTATATGCAATAGTGATGAAATGAAGAATGTTTTGGGTTTTATTCCAAAGAGAGCTCTCACAAGACGTAAGGAACTGGGAAGAAGATTTATTTTATAGATAAGATAAGATAACTTAGCTCCTAAGTCATGAAAACCACAGTTTGTCCCCTTTATTATTACTACTAAATTATAAATGAATTGCCAAATACTTACGAAATAATATTATCATCTAAATTATTTTATATTACCCAAGTCCCACCAAAATTTTAAATTTTTTATTTTTTAACGTAACGGGTTATTACACTAGCAATTTAATACTGCGACGCGATAATTGTCAGCTTCTAATATTCTTCAATATATATGCTATTTTTTGTAAGCTTATAAATATTCCTTTGCTAAAGCAAGATATAAATTATAACTGCTTTTATATCAAGCTACGTACCATGTTGATTATTAGCACGAGTAAATACGGAGAATCTGCCTATGCACCGATCTTATGTGCAAATTATAAAATATTATCTGTCAATTAAGGGTACCTAATGATGAATTAGATTGCCAAGACGTAAGTAGGTTGTCAAGTATTATTTAATTTATTGATATAATTTATTACCAAGGGAATTCTTAAAATATTTCTCATTCAATATATATTAATTTTATTCACAATAATGAATTTGTAAATTTTATTGGAAGATTGAAAAGATGTTTTACATCACAAAGTATATGGAGATTTATCAAAAATATGTTTCATTCTAATTTTTATATTTAAATCTATTAATGTAAAAAAAATTCTAGAGAACGATAATATTTTATATATTTTTTTTCTTCAAACAATTATCCCAATCTATATATTAAGGACATGTATTTTTCACTAATATATCAAGGATGTGGTAGATATAACATATAATTGTATAGTAATATGACAATTGTCATTGGTTTCTAAGTTCTCAATTATTCGTATAAAGCTAAAATAAACACTTAAATTATATTATTATCAAATTATTCTATAGATTCCTGATCGAATTTTGAATGACAATCATAAACTATTAATTGAATAAATAAAGACATTAAATTATATTATTAATATCAAGGACAAGCAACATATAAATTATATCTAAAGAAGGAGAAAGTATCAATTAATGATGTTATGAATAATTTAACTTGAAAATAAACTACATACTATTAATGATGCATATTCTTAGTGTTTTGAAATAATAATCCTAATTTGATTAAACTAATAAATATCAACTTTATCAAATTTAACCATAATCATAAACTAATTGATTAAATCTTGAAAAATCATTATATTCTATTATTATCATCATAAGCATAATCAAAGAAGCTCTACATATACATATTTTTTGCTTAGTAAAGATAGGAAAGATGTTGTTGAGTAATGATATTATGTCAATGATTTTAACTTGAAAATAATACTCATAAAAACCAAACTTACAAGAAAATTGGATACTTATTATAATAACTATTGATTTTTCATTTTGTTTTTATTTGATGTATTTATGAAATGAATATTTTGCTATTTTATTTTATAATGTTTACGGTTTTTTCAAGTAAAGAAAATACACTATTTGCTGCAGAATTTACGAAATCAATAGAAAAAAATCACCTTATGGGCTTTTTGAACAAATTATACTGCTGCATGAAAATGGTTGAGTTCTTAATCTGACTGCCTCAAAGGTCGGCCGCCTGAAGTAGTCATTATAATCCCGAACACCAATCAATCCCATATATAGATAGTATAACTGACCACTTCAGCTTAATTCATATTTATACATACAGCAAAAATTCTCATACATCATATATAATAGAATTAGTATCCAAATAACGAATACAACTCACCGAATAAAATCACACCAAACCACATGAATCACCTATCAATCATACCATCCTGATTCTAATCCCTAATGCACATAAGCTCAACCTGTCGATCTATTAACAATGCTCTTATAATCAAGTATAGCTGGAGAACCAACGCTCTTATACCGAAGAATGACAACAACGCCTTATAATCGAATGATAAAAACATAAACAACGCCTTATACCTAAGTATAAAGTCGACATATTAATAACGCTCTTATTATACCGACACGTATAAAAGCCGATATGACACAATTTTTACACCGATGATAAAGTCGATCAATTAACGCCTTATACCAATGAGCAGATAAATGAATTTTATACCGACGTGATAAAGATGATAAACAACGCCTTAAGTGTGAGCCACCATCCATAACTATCCCAATTCTAGTGTCATATCCTACTGTTTATAACTCTAACCATCACCTCTCAATAACCATCCGCTCTACTCCCCAAACAATATCCAAGGACACAAATTAAAACATCTCACAATCAGAAGTCAAATACACCGATACATATAATTACATACCACAAGGCCAGAATACAACAAAGGCCTACAAGTGCCGTAAATCGTAAATATGTCGTGTCTGCTCGCATTTACTCAAAGTTGATCACCAATACGTATTTATAATCACATAATCATATCATGGCTCACACAAATGAATCACACATAATCATACAACAATTACATGTATATCATTCCACATAATCGCACTCACAATAACATGTTCACACAATTTAAAGTAAGTAATGCGTAAAGTAACACCCGCGAGATAAGTACTCACCTTTACTGTTATCACAAAAGTCCTCACTTAAGAACGCGCTGGAGTAACGTGGAACGTGCCCTTCCCGCGTGGAAGCGCCTTAACTCAAGAGAAGGACGAGGAGAACTATAATTCTACAACGATCTGAAGCCTGAGCGACAATCGAAGAAACGGGAAGAAGAAATTTTTCAAGGGGGAAGGGAGTAAATCCGGCCTCGGCGAGAGACGAGGAAAGACATGAAGTGTTTTGCAGATGATGCTGAAGATAAGTATGGATATGATATTTAAAAACTCGAGTCCCGCTCTGCTTTCTAAGCACTCTCCGCCATCGTATTTAAAATGTCAACGAACCCGATTTCAAAGATAAAATTTTTCCATGGCAAAACTACTAAATTATAAATGTAATTCGGCTCAAATAATTTACTTAAATAATATTATCAACAAATAATTTATACACCGGTCCCACCAAAATTTAAATTTTTTTTTTCAACGAGCGGAAGAAGCGCATTACTTTTCCATGAGTTTATATTAATGAAATCATTCACAATGATTTAAGTTGAATATTAAAAGACATGTAACTTCAATATGTAATTTTAAGAGATGTTTTAATTATTTGTAACTCTTATTATTGTATAATTATTATATAATTTTCATTAAAATTCACATTGATAAAGCGAATTGTGACGCATAAAAGATGGCAACAACGGTTGAGTCCTACTTTATCTATTTTTTCTTTATATTAATGAAATCATTCACAATGATGTAGTCGAATATTAAAAAGACACGTAACTCAATATGTAATTTTAATAGATTTTTTTTTAATTATTTGTAACTCTTATTATTGTATAATTATTATAGAATTTTCATTAAAAAAATCACATTTATAGTTGTTTTTGCAAATTGTGGTACTACAAAGATGAAAAAAATGAGTTTCATAGCTATTTTTTATTTATATTAATAAAATCATTCACAATGATGTAAGTTGAATATTAAAAGACATGTTACTTGAAGATGTAATTTTATATCATTCAAATTGTGGTACTACAAAGGTGTTTTAATTATTTGTTAACTGTCATTATATATATTATTAATTGTTATATAATTTTCATCAATAGATATTTATAATTATCTTCATTTGATAGGGGCAATTTAGTCCTAACAAAAAAGGAAAAAACATCATGACTTAAATGCACATTTAGATTTAGAATATATATATATAGTAGTAATCAATATTGAAGTATTGCATATATTAGACAATGGCGACATGTTGAAAAATACTTCACATATGCTTTCAAGAAACGTTCCTGTTTGATCGATTAGTACGTAGAGGAAGTACTGACTTCATAGTTCTTCGTTGAAGTTTACTAAACAAAGTATAGATTTGCTAGCTTCTATCTCGATCTTATTCTTATTAGGAATTGGTCCAAGTGTAAAACTACAATAAAGAAAGTCAATAGCTGACTCCTATGTCAATGCATGCACAAAATTGACTCTTTTGTTCCAAATGATCTAGCTGGAAGGACAATTAGAAAACAAAAAGTGAACAAAAGAGTTGGGTATTAGTAATATACAGTACTATATATCTTCATTTAAAAGAGCTGCTCAACCCACGCATTCAGCATCGAAGAAGCTACGGGTTTCCACATAAAAAATTAGGGCCGGATTAAATACTCTGCTGGTGATCACATCTTCTTCTTTTAGTTTATAATAAAACATTTTACATTACAAATTAAAATATATATACCCTAATCTCTCATCTTGTTCGACTCGGCCAAAGCAGCCCTGCCCCCAGCCCCTTTGCACCTTCGATCTTCATCATTATCCTCAAGCAAGACCCTAACTTTACAAACACACAACAATCAAGATAACTCACAGTCTAACATCTTTAATATGTAATCTGATCTGTACAAGAATCTTAATACGTACTAAACCCTCTCCATCTGCCCCATTCATATCTCAACAAATATTTCAATGATATTTTTCTTTCAACAAAGCTACGTCAATATATAATAATCTCCTAATAAATCAATTATGTAATTGACAATCTTTTTGGGATTAGTAAATGAAGATTGATATAAGAATTAAGTGTACTGACAAATAATTATGTAATTGTATTGACAATTCCGACCAATCTTCTTGCTTATATATATCTATAATATTTATAGTTTACTAGTAAAATGGAGGAGTCATTTATTTTTACCTTCATCATCCCCAATCAATTATAGTTTATGGGATTAGTAAATGAAAGAGTCTTTGCCCGGCCTATAAGTTCTTTTCAATTCGGCCTTCTCATCGCAAATAATATCTCCTTCTAGTTTGAAGATGCGGAGGCGGCGGAATGGGGTGGGGCGCAGAGGTTAATGAGTTATTTTTAATTTTTTAATGTAATACAAAATGTTTTATTTATATTTATTGTTAGAAACGGATAGATTTCACATAATATTTTGTATATAATGAGTAGAGAAGAAAAAGAAATATTATACATAATGTGAGTTGCTACAAACATTATGAAATACATATTTGTATATATACTACTTAAACTAACAAAGGAATGATATTCTATTATTTCTCTTATCCAAATAAACTAATTGTTCTCCTTAATATTTTATTTTGCTAAATATCAAGTTTACTAAAATTCTAACATCCCCTCTTAATCTTGATTTTCTTACTATACCTCCAGTAGTTTTTGCATTTTGTCAAAAATATCAAATTTTAGTAGTTTTGTAAAGATGTCGCTAGCTTGATCCAATGACTTTATGAATTTCCCTAAGTCACTCCTCTCTGCCGATGCATTGTCGTATGAAATGAAACTCAGGAAATGATATGTTTGTTTCGGGTCACGAAAAGACGGATTTTTCGCTAAAGCAAGAGCCGACCATATCCGTCATAATCTCTGTTCCATTTGTGGTAGTTGAAGTTCCTTCATTAATCTCTCCTTAGCTATATCTCATGGCATGCACACGAAGTAGTCATGATATTCTGATTCTCATGTAGAGTGTAACACCGGTTGTTTCTTTGAACCCATGAAATAACATTATTTCCTAATAGAAACACAAATCCTATTTTACTCTTTCGATCGCCTATGTCTCCAAAGAAAGTCACTATCACGTGAACTCCATAAGTCTAAAATCTTGGGAAGAGTATAATCCATGATCTAATGTTCCTTCAAGTAGCGGAGAATTCTCTTTGTCGCTTAAATGAGAAGCTGATGGTTTCCTCCATGAAGTCGATTCTACTAGTCCAACAAAGAAATAAGATATATGGTCGAGTACAAGCAACATCGTGAACTTCCTACTAAACTCTTGAATAAAGTTGATCTCACCCGGCTTCCATATGAATCATCCTTTTGACAATTTCTACTCCACATTCTATTGAGTGCTTACTGGATCGACATTTTACATGTTAATTTCTTCAATAATACATTTGTATATGCTTCTTTGTGAGATGAAAATTCCATCAACACCTTGTATAACTTCAATCTCCTGTGATAATAGGACATTTGTCCCATATCCTGCTTCATCTCAAATCTGCGTGCCATTCTTTTTCTCTAAAGTCTTCAAACATTTACACTACTTCCCCGGTGAATATAAGATCATCCACATAAATACAAAACATAGAAAACATCATTATTGTCCTTCTTCACATAGCAGTATTACCTGCTGGAGTGCACTTTAAGAATCCATTATCTTGTAAGTACTTATCTAACCGACTATTCCAACCTTCCTCGTGGAGGTTTTGCTTAACCCATATAAAGCTTTTTTCAATCTAAGTACCTTACTTGCATGTCCCTTGACGACATAACCTTCTGGTTGTTCAATGTAAACCTCCTCCTCTAGAAATCCGTTTAGAAAGGCAGATTTAACATCCATTTGATTAATCTTCCATTGAAATTGTAACGGCTTATCGGAATAATCAATCTTTATCAAGCTTTCTAATTGAGCAATCGGGCAAATACCTCCTTTGTAGTTGATGCCTTGTTTCGCTTTTGTAACCTTTAGCAACGAACCTTGCTTTATATCTCTCTACATCACCTTTGGCATTCTTCTTGATTTTGAATACCCATTTGACTCCTATTGCCTTCTTTCCTTTTGAAGTGTTGCTAATTCCCATGTTTTACTTTTCCGATAGCATAAATTTCTTCATTCATTGCTTCAACCCATTCCTTTTGTTTCTCCGCTTCATAAAATTCATTGGTTCATCGTCCGAAACAAAACAAATAGAGAGGTATTCTTCTACTTCCTCCGCTATTTCATAAAGTTCGAATACTTCTATATTTCTTTTGGTTCTTCACTCAAGCTGCATTTATCTCTTCACTTGAATCCAACGAGGATGAAAGTGTATTATAGTAAGCATGAGTAGATGTGTAGGAGTCTCCACCGGACGGTTAATCGAATTATCTGCTTCAAAATAAGGAAGAAAACCATAAGATTCTTCCTCTTCTACATTCCAATCCCATATTGCTCTTCGTGAATTCATTCTAATCAATCGACTTGTTAGTGCTAGGATTAAAACAACTTATAACCCTTAGATTTCATCATATCCAATGAAAGTAGTTTTTCACTTCGATCATCGAAGTTTGACCTCAATTGCTTGCGTGAATCCTTGTGGATAAGCGAGATCCAAATACTGAAATGCGAGCACGCTTATTTCCATCCACCCAAGCTTCTTGAGGCTACCACATTCTTCAAACTTTGGTGTAAAGTGAACGATTTGATAAGTATATCGCAGACATGATACTACTTCGCCCAAAATTTTGGCATCTTCTTATTTTTCAACATGGATCTAACCATATTTAGAATTGTCCTATTCTTCCTTTCTGCTACCCCGTTTTGTTGTGGAGTTCTAGGAACAGTAAGTGGTCGGCGAATTCCATGGTCTTCACAATATTTATTGAACTCATTAGATGTGAATTCACCACCTCTATCCGTTCTTAATGCTTTTATTTCATAACCACTCTCTTTCTCTACTATTGTTTTGAACTTCTTAAAATAGTCAAAAGCTTCAGATTTATTTTTCAAAGAATATACCCATGTCTTCCTGCTATAATCGTCAATGAAGAGAATAAAGTATGAACTTTTACCTAGTGATGAGGGTTTAATAGGTCCACAAATGTCTGAATGCACTAGTTCAAGTGGTTTTACTGCTCTTGAGATAGATTGTTTTGGAAATGGTTTTCTTGAATGTTTTCCAAGTAAACATGCTTCACAAAGCTGATTAGGATGATTAATATGTGGTAATCCTCTTACCATTTGCTTGTGTCCCAACTCCTTAAGTCCTTCAAAATTAAGGTGACCAAACCTCATATGCCACCTCCAAGAAGGATCTTCAACACAAGTCTTCAAACACATTGGTCCAATCGTCTGTAAATTTATTAAGAACATTCTATTTTAGTCTTCGAACCGTAGCTATAAGATTAGAGTTTTTGTCAAGCCATAACTTTTGTCCTCCATTAAAATCTGCAACCATTAACCTCTAGAAGTTGGCTCCACACTCAAGATGTTATTTTCAAATTTGAATGTAATACACTGTAATTAATTTATGACTTGAGTCTTTCAATTCAATCACGATTGTACCTTTTACCTTCAATCAGACTTTTGAGCCATCACCAAACGTCAGCGATTACCGGGTTACACTTGCATCAAGATCAACAAATTGTTCTTATCTCCGCTATATGGTTATTTGCTCCATTGTCGAGATACCATGTATAATTATCATCTCCTCGTCTTCAACTTTGAGGGCCAATAACATAGTTGCTTCTTTCTACGTGTCGCCTTTCCTTATTTTCAATGAGATTTGTTTATTCCTACACCTTTTGCATAAATTCCTGCGAAAAATGTCCATTTTTACCACAATTGTAACATTGAAGATTAGCTTTATTATTATTATTTCTTTGGAATTGACTCACTCCTCTACCACGCCCACACGACCTCGTAGAAGATTTCACCTTCAGAAAAATTTGGGAGTTTTGTTCATATCTCCCTCTTCCTTGACTGCGTCCATTGAAGCGACCACGGCCACGTCCTTGCTGACCGCCTCTACCACGTGATTGATAATTTTGTTTGTCACGTGTATCTCCTTTATTATTAAAAGAGATTCTAGCTTGTAACACCTGTTGCTCATCATCCTTTTTTCCCTTCTTAAGCATTCTTTGCTCATGAGCTCGAAGAGACCCATTTAATTCATCGACTGACATAAAGTCCAAATCTTTATTCGACTCTTCTATCGCAACCACTATATGGTTGAAATCCGAATTAAGAGAACGCAATATTTTTTCAACTACACGTGAATCTTGCATTGATTCACCTAGCCTCTTCATTTGATTCACAATATATAAAACTCTTGTGAAATAATCTTGGATGGTTTCTTTATCAAACATCTCAAGTTTTTCGAACTCACCTCGTAGAGTTTGAAGGCGAACCTTCTTGACTCTACTTACTCCTTCAAACGAATTTTGAAGAGTATCCCATGCTTGTTTGGAATTAGTTGCATTAGCAACTTTCTCAAACATATCATCATCCAGACCTTGATGGATAATTGTCAGTGCACTTTGATCCTTTTTTATCTCGCTATCTGAATCATCTTCTTCCGTATCATCTGATTTAGTTTCTTCTTCCCCCGTTTTATTTGATTTTGGCTTATCTTCGGATTCCGTATAACCATTTTCAACAATGTCCCAAACTCCATGCGCACCAAGGATTGTTTCTTTATTCAAAGAGACCATTTTATCATAATTTTCTTTTCGCAGCCTTGATATTGAAAGGTTACGACATTATTTTTTGTTGTCATATTTAATAAACTAGCTTTGATACCACTTTGTTAGAAACGTGATAGGCTCTCACATAATATTTGTATATAATGAGTAGAGAAGAAAAGAAATGTTATACATAATGTGAGTTGCTGCTAAAATTATGAAATACATGTTCGTATGTATACTACTTAACTATCAAAGGAATGATATTCTATTATTTCTTCTTATCCAAATAAACTAATTGTTCCCCTTAATATTCTATTTGCCACAAATAAGTTTACTAAAATTTAACATTTATTTTAAGAGAATCTAAATAATTGTCTGTTATTTAAAATTTAATCTCAAAATCTTGTTTTAAAGGAAATATAGATAACTAGACCAATTTTGTATTCCATCTGTTTCAAAATACATGATCATCTAGAAAAATTTTACTTTTTCATAATAGTTGATTATTTATAATTTTAATATATATTTTTACAATTCCAATGTACCTTTTTACATTTTCAATATAGTTTTTTACAATCCCAATATAACTTTTTACAATCCCTTAATAAAATACTTTTCATCTAAACAATCATTTATTTGAAACGAAGGGAGTATAGTTTAAAGAGTTTAGTGATCACGTGAGAAATCAATAAAATTGTGTAATAAAATGGTGAACCACGTCAAAGTTGATAATACTAAAATATAGGTAAATACTATATTTGTTATAATCAACTAACATAATTAATCAATATATTCAACTGTAACTACTAGATAGATTTTATTATTTATAATGTATATGCTACAATACAATAAAACCCTTTGGAAAACCTATTTAATTACAAAAAAAGATTTATCAATCCATGTGAGTCCCATCTATCAATCTATTGCTCTCAAACTGATTGCCGATACTGAGACTCGGACTTGACTTGATGTAGTCTTGGACTTGATTTGGACTTTAAAGTCTTGATTTGGGCCCCTATTTGTGGTCAGAGTTCGATTTAGCTCGAATATTACAAGATCCCAGCCGACTTTGAATTTGTGCTTGGATCGTTGTATGATTCTAAGCTGGATAGGAGTATGCACTGTTGATCTTAGACTGGATATGACTTAGTATTTGGACTTGGTCTTTGACTTGATGTAACGACCCGCCCAGTCGTACGCCTCAGGTTATAATCGCCCAACTGACACCGTAGTCACCAATCAATGGATTTAATCTTAAATCAAAAGACACTGCCTTGAAACAACCCAATAAAATAATATACAACGGACAAGAACAATTTTTAAGAAAAAGAATCCATCGTGGTGTTTCCTAACCACACAATAACAACCAATATACAACAATCTCCCATGTACAAAATATCAACATACAATAGCCAGAAATCCCAAAATAACAACAATATAAACAACCGACTACAATCCAAAATATCTTGATCAAGTGAGGATCAATCACACCACAAGCCACCTAGGCTCTAAGGCACGATCACTCGAACAAGCCCGAAACGACACAAGATTCACTCCATCAACCTAGCATTGAAAATGCCGCCCATAGCGAATAGGCGTAAGCCGCGATGTCTTAGTGAATATATACCTTGCTGAGCGAAATTAATCCCCAATCATGCACAAAGTAATAGCAGTTAATCCTCGCATAAAATCAGATAAGTAGTACATGATATGTTTCCCCAACTTTAAGATCTGCGGTTAGTAGTTATTAGCAATTTCACTATCCAGCCTCATATGTTCATAAATTCGCCACTATCATAAACATTCCAAAATAATGGCAATCAACAATAACATTCATACATTTCAAGAAAGACTCAGACATTACTCCAACAACTTCTCGACTCTACTCTATCAACCGACAAGTACGACATCACAACTAACAACTAATCCAACCAAGTCCACAACTATTATAATACTCATCATCCACAACTAAACTAATTAATCAACTCCAACAACTCTCTCAACTCAAAGAACTCGACTAACTCAATATAACTCCTTAATCAACTTTAATATAACCGATTTCTACAATCAGTAGGAGGAACTTATGCCCATCGACATAAGCCGGCCACCGAATCAGAACGAGGTACGGTATAACACACCCCTTATAATCAAGAGGCAAATATATATAATAACTCAACATACATCATCACCATATACAACTCATCCTAGTACAACTCAACATCACCTCAAAACACCTTATACGACTATGAAACCACGTATTAATTAATCTAAACAACTCAACCAACAATTCATATTCAACATACAATTTAACACAAAATCATACACATACACATATCCGCAATCAAGTAGTTAATCAACACCCGTGAGATAAATACTCACCTTGGCTAACAATGTAATTTCGCCTCGCCTATTTAGTCCACGTGCCTCTTCTCACGCTCCACGCCTAACCAAAAATACCCGAACAAAACAATTACTACTTACTACCATAATAACTCCGATTCCCAATTCTATTTCCTAACTTTTCAACCATTTAGTTGCCATAAATTATTAAATTTATTTCTTAATGAGTCACTAACAAAGATTTTAAATGACAATTAAAACGACAATTTCAACCATAACAACCCTCAACCCAAATCGGCCTCCACCAACATCACACACCAACACTTTAAACAACTTCTATTCAACCCAAAATCGACTTTCCCAAACTAATATTTCCATTATTAACCACCTAAATTCCAAAAACCCAAATACTACTCACTTTACCCAAACTAAAATCAACATAATCTCTACCAACCACACAAAAGTCACAACTCATACTCCAAAACATCTCCATTAAAGTCCATTAACATACTTTTACAACTAAAAAGTGATTAGGGAAAAAGTCAACCTAAAAGTCAACTAACTTATTCAACACATTTCAACCACAAAAATCGATTCTAATCACTTCTAACCACAATATTCAAGCTTAGATGATACATCTCTACCATTCTAAAGTCTCAAAACTCCAAGTCCTAAAAAGTCAACAAAAGTCAAACTTATACAATGGTCAACTATAGCCCAAAATAGTTAGATTTGAAGATAAAAATCATACCTTTGATAATCAAGAGATGAGGAACAAGATTATGGAGTGAATTGCAACAAGATTCCACCAAGAAAATGGAAAACATCAAGATAAGGGAAGCGTAATGGATTTCGCCTTCCTTTAGTGGCAGTGGGGTTTGGGGATTTTTGGATGATGATGAATAGTGATGTTGGAGTTGGTGAAAGAAATTTTGAGTTGTGTTTGAGTCTCGCTTGGTTTGCGGTTTAATTTCTCTTCTCGGGTTTAACACAACTCAACACGAACTTAATTTCTACTCCTCAATAATATTATCACTCAAACGATATTATTTACTATCCCGACAATAAATTATAATACAACACCGATCGAACAACAAGAATAATATTAGAACAATTCCTATATCGAATGTGTTATTTCATTGATACGGTCCAAGTCTGGAAAGCTCTTAGCAACAGATAATTCATATGGTCGCCTAGACTTGATCTTGGTCTTAGACTCGAGGCAATGGGACTAGGACTATAAAGTTCAGTAGTTGTTCAGTTAGCTTGATCCTCGTGCAATCCTTAATCGAGTTCAGGTGCTTAGTAGCTTACTTCTAAGCTCAGTACTATCCTATTGATATGCTTACTTTACTTCATCTGTGAGAGGATGATTTTACTCAGCCTCATCTGTGATTTCTTGACGTATTTATTAATGGACTATGTGGATATGCTTTACTACTATCCTAAGTAGGGCCTTTGTGGCTTAATAGTGTAGTAAATTTAATTTATGAGATCTAAATGATCGATTCTCATTAGATTTTGATGTTAATCCCGAAAATTACTGCTTAGGCAAAGAATTCAACCGGTACTTAATATTAGGTGTCTATTTGTCTCGAGTCGAAGATTTTGTGTTCTCACTCGCTCTCAATTTAGGCACCTATTTAGGCTTCCAAAGTTGAAGATTTCATCATTTTTGCTCAAGGTTTTGCTTTGAGAGCATATTTTGTTTGAGGATGAAGATCTCGAGTTTTTTAGGTGGTGGAGGAGTTGAAGACTTATATGTTTTGTGGTGGTTTAGTGGTGTTTTTCACCTGATAAGGCAACAATCTTCAGAGGTTTTCTATGAAGAAATACATGCAGAGTTGTTTTTATGTTAAATTCTCTCAGGAGTTCATTGTTGTTGTTTTTTGGTTGTGAATGTGATGTAATTTCTAAGTTATAGGGGGTTATATAGGTTCGTGCTCTTTTTCTTATTGGTTGATCCATATTCAAGTGAATTTTGATCTTAACTGTTGAATTTTGAGGCAAGATATGAGCCTTCGAATTTTATGGAATTAGTATGTCCCTACTCCAAGGCAAAGGAGGCGCCTATTTCATGAAGTATGAAGGTTCAGAATTCTTTTTTAGGTCAAACGCATTTTAATATTAGCCCAACTTCGAGTCTTTGTTTTAAACCTGCTTAGAGTCTTCATTTTAAGCCCTCGAAGCTTCCATTTTAGGTTAAAATAGCCGAAATATTGTAATAAAATTGGGGATTTCCAAGGCCTAATTTTTAATTGACATTTAACTCTCGCAACTATTTTCCTAAAACCCCTTGTTTTGAAGTTGAATTTGTATAATTAATTTATAAACCTTGATTTCGACTTCGACTTCGACTAATTTCAAGGGCTAATCGAAACCCTTATTATTTCACATGTGTTCGACTTTCATGAGAATCTGAATCGAACCCTAATTGTCATGTGTAGCTCGTGTGATCAATTTTTATTTAATCGATTTTACCGATTAAAATAAATCGAATTTAACTAAAGTTATTTAATTGATTTTTGACCGTCTACATCAACTATGTTTGATTTTTTATTTAAACTAACCCACCAAATAAAACTTAAAATTAATTAGACGATGATTTCAAAATGAAGACTTAAATAATAAATAAAATGAATTCCGTTAAAATAAAGTAATAGTGTTATACCTATATAGTATTCTCTCATGGATTATTAGGTTTTTAAGTCTATCGTTATATATATATATATATATATATATATATATATATATATAACATGCTGTTCTTTGGTAAAGCTTCATATAACGTTAAGAGCATTTGAGTCTTTTAGAGCCCGGATAAACTAGTTGTATCAAAGATTTAATAGATCCTGCGAGTCCTATTTTTTAAATCTTTTAAGAATATAACCGCCGATATCATCTTTAATATAATCTCGTCTCCCCTCGCTCGGCTCTATTGCACCTTTGTCATAATAGAACATCCTGCCTCTTAGGAGAAAAAGTATAGCTATATTGAGATGCAGCCATGAATTAAACGTTGAATTAGCACCTTTAAGAATATAACCGTCATATCATCTCTATTAAGAAGATAATTCAAAATAATTTTAATGCTCCACCTAAATACAATAGGTACCCAAATTTCTAGAATTGAGAACATTAGTAAAACCAACACTCATCCTTCCGAATCCAACTGACATCAAAGAACAATATATTTTTAAACCATTCCATTTAAATTTGATAGTAGCTCAACATTATTATCTTTTAAGTGTGAAGGATCACCTATAAAATGGAGAGATATGGTGAGAATTAATCGGAAAACGGCATTAGGTATGAGTTCTCCTAGTTCATCTATATAATATTCCTTCATCATCGTCATTGATGGATTCTAAAATTTCTTCTTTTTCTTGTTGGGTCAGGTGGAAATCCCACTATCCTTTGATCTGTCCCGCGAATGGGCAATGAGGAGTTCGGCTATGGCTTTTTCCGATGTATGAATTTGGGTTTTGTAGGCATTAGCTGCCATAGTCATTTGTTGTAATAAATTGAGTATTCTATATTCTACCATCCCGTCAATATTCCATTCATAAAGGGATGAGGCTTTATAATTTGGTTGTGTGTATTTATTGGGCATATTTTCTAGCTGGAGATCTGGTGTTGATAGAGGCACTATATCTTTAGAGCTAGAGGGTGTATTTGTCCAATGTATTTTTGTAATTTGATTATTACTTGTGTCGCTATCAATATCCTCATCGTCTGATGGTATTCCGAGGACGCCTATAATATTTTTTGTAGAGACTTCAGCAAGATTTATTGGTGTTTGTGAATTTCTGTTTTGTTCAGGTGTATCAGGAATGATAGAACAACTAGCTTGATGAGTTTTTGAAGGTGTAGAAAAGTTTATTCTTTCTATTTGAGATTTTAGTTATGTTATAAATTCATTTCGATTATTTTGGATTTTTAATTGACTTCCTTTGAGAATTGGATGTTGACGGAGCATTTTTCTCTGATTTTGCCATTTTTGAGATTTGCTCTAGGGCTTCCAGAATTCAGGCGATTCACAAGACATTATAGCCAGCCGTATTTTATCTTCCTGGGATATTTGTTGTGTTTGTTCTTCATTTTGTTCTTCTTGAAAAATATCAGCCCAAGATTTTGTTGGTAATTTGGAGGAGGTTGTTTTGGAGGGGATTTTTTGTTGGTTATTTTTCTTGGTGCCATTGTCGTCCTATTGAGGAATTTTCTCTGGGTTAGGAACCGTATAGAGTTTGAATCTCCTTTGATATACTCAATATCAAAGTCAAATATAGAAAGTATAGCTTGCCATCTAGCAAAATTTGTTTGATGCACTATTTTGAACATCTTTTTGTAAATCTCTTTTGCAGATTTACAATCAACTCGTAAAAGAAATTTTTGATTTAATAAATCACTTTGAAATTTTTGTATGCACATGACAATAGATAAGATTTCCTTTTTTATTGTGGAATAGTTTTTCTGGTTTCATTCCAATGTGCAGAAGTAAATTGGACAATTTGCTCTTTGTCGTCCATTTTTTGTTTTAAGATTCCTCCATAACCATAGTCGGTATCTGCTTTCGCTAACTTTGCTCGGCTCATTCCATAGGTGTAAGCAAGGGATTTCTAAGACTTGTTGTTTGATTTGTCGGACCGGCGACAAGTTCACTGGTCCAGGGGACAGGGTTTTTCTTTAACCTATCATGCAAGGGCTTGGCTATCCTATTTATATTTGGACAAAATCATGATCTTAATTCAGTTCTTAGGAATCTTTGTAACTCTGTTTTATCAAGTATTTTATTAGAGATTTGGGGCTAAAGGCTAAGGACCTCTCTAATGACCTAAGAATCGACTCTTTGGTTGAATAGTAGTTTTTATCTTAGAAAACAACTAATCCACTTTTCTTTACTATTGTAAAAAATATCTTTAAGTGTTTGAAATGTTGTTCTAAGCTTTGGGAGAAGACAAGAACGTCATCAATGTAAACAATACAGAAATCAGAATACGGATTAAATATATCATTCATTATTCTCTGAATTCTTCAAGGGGACATTTTAAATCGAATGGCATTACTATCCATTCATATTGCCCAAAAGGTACAGTAAAAGCAGTTTTATACCTATCATTTGGAGATATCTGTATTTGCCAAAATCTAGATTTCATGTCGAATTTGGAAAATATGAATAATGAGTGTAACTTTTGTAATAAGTCTTTTTTATTTGGAATGGGATATCTAATTCATTTTAATGCAGTATTTAAGGATTTATAGTTAACAAGCCTGTGTCCTCTTCAATTTCTCGAGTTCTTATTGACATAGAAGGCCGAACAAGACCAAGTGACACGACTTTGTAATTCACTCCGCCTGTGTCAAGCCGCCTCTGAGGTGAGAGTCATTAAAATCCGGAACACCAGAGTCACCAACCGATGGACGACTCAGTTTAACGCAAAAATTCTTTTCATCCAAAAATATGACCACAGTCAAGATTCCCAAACAAAATAGTTTGTAAAATTTATAATCCATCAGCTGACATCTAAACAGACTACCCATACATATATATACACAACATATCTCAAAATAAAGTAATGCCGCAAGGCTAAATGATACTGCATCAGATCCTGAATACAAATGACAACACGACAAGGCTAAAGTTTCAAAAGGAAAAATACAACAATCAAAACAAATTGACAACACATCAAAATCGATCATGAGGATCCTCCTGCCATCCGATGCTCACCTAGCCACTGAACAAAAACTCTCAAACAAAATTCTCTTGGCTCAACCGGGCCGTCTGTTAACCTCGCACAAATGAAATGCCCAATGCAAGGTGCTCGCGAGGCTTAGTGAAACTTAACATGTGGGTGAACTTACCCATAATGAACGAGTCAATCAATAATATAATAGTCAAATATGAATAAAATACATATATCCAGACTACTTCCAAAAGGTCATACAACATAATTCAGAGGGAAATCTCGACATAATACATGAAGAGTACTAGAAGGTTCAAAGAAGCACACAATTTCGTAAAAGAAATCAATAGACCTCAACAACGACTAAACTCTAGTCATCAAACCTCCTATCTCTCTCATATCCCCAATTAGTATACTATCCTCTAATGCGCATATACTAATCCGTCTACCTCCGTAGAATGGACTAATCAATAATCACCTCAAGACTTATACCCCAAAGATAAGGCCAAAAACCGCATTTATATTATCAAAGTTTATATGCACACCGCACTTATACACAAAGTATAAGTGCACATCGCACCATACACTAAGTACAAGGCACACCGCCTTATACACTAAGTATATAAGTAATAATCATCTATACACTAAGTATAAGGCACAATCAATATATACACTATGCATAAGGCACACCGCAGACGCCATACAGTATAGGGCCACATCGACAATGCACACAAAGAAAGTGATCAAAGACTCATACCGCTTCTTATGTCAAGTATAAGGCCAAACCGCGACGCTTATACCGTAGTATAGTATTGCTGCACCGACAATGCACACGGCAAAGCGATCAAAAGAGAGGCCATACCATTTTATACCGAAGTATATACAACCGCACGCTATACCAGAGTATAGGGCCAATAGCGCCACATATCCTCAAAGCGAAGCGAGAGTCACCTAATCCCTACTAATCTCAACTATAGGTTCACCTCGATACTCAAGTCACCTCAAGTCATAGATAACCTCTAACCATCACCTCTCAATAACCAAATACTCTTACTCCCAAACAATATCCAAGCACACGAAATTTAAAACATCTCACAATCAAGTCAAACACACCGCCAACAAGGCCACGTAAATCATAAGGCCGATTAGCGTCATTGTAGAATCATAAGTTTAAAAGGCCACGTAAATGGGAATATGTTGGGGAGTCTGCTATTACTTACCTCAAGCAATCTTTCAACGCCTAATGTAATATAATCACATAATCATATAACAACATGCATGTATAGTCATTCTCACGTAATCATAACACAATGACATGTATATCATTCTCGTGATAATCATATCATAACATATATCATTCCTCACATAATCATATCACAATAACATGTTCACACACCCTAAAGTAAGTATCGCAAGTAACACCCGTGGACATAAGTACCACCTATGCTAGCTACCGCAAAACCTTCGCCTAAAACAATCAAGGTAATCGCCTTCTTTCCACGATCAACGCCTAAACAACACCCGTAAAGTATAATCAAGATCTACTATACCGGCGTTCTATAAGATACATAACCAATTCTTTGGGAAACTATCTTTAAAATGCCTAACATGACGGATAAACTATCGAATTATAATTCCATCTGACACAACCCAATCGATTCCTCATGCAATCGACATCTTATCATTTTCTCATTACAATCGACTTATAAGTTATTCTAACTAATCATCAGTCCATAATTAACAATCTATAATCCGAAATATCAATTATAACTCAATCCTTAATTTACACTTTTTCAACATAACACCCTTTTAATCAATTTTAAATCACCAATTTAACATCATAACAACTATAATAAGGTCCCAATATAACGGCCCTACACATTTAAAGTGTCTTATAAAATATCCACATAAAAAGTCAATCAAAACTCCAAAGTCAACTCTCGACTCATAACGTCCTCAAACGATTCTAAATCACGAATCTAATACTCAATACGTCATAGAACCCATAACCAACTAAGATTTTATCATAAAATTCAATTATGGAAAAGTCAACTAAAAGTCAACTATGTCAAAACCCAAGAAATATCCTAAAAGATTTGAAATTTCTTACCTTAACTCGAAGAGAACGACGGGAGAACAATATTCTACAACCGATCTTGAGAGTTCGAGGGACAATCGAAGAGAGAAATGGAAATGAAATTTTAAGGAGGGGGTGAATATTTCGCCAAAGCATGAAAAAGATGATGATGAAGTGTTTGATATGATGATGCTGAAGATAAGCACGACCAGATATTTAAAACTCGAGTCCCGCTCGGTTTCTATGCACTTCTCCGCTTTTATCGTACTTAAATCTCAACGAACCCGATTCCAAAGATAAAATTTTCCATGGCAAAAACTACTAAATTATAAATGTAATTCGGCTAAAAAATTTACGAAATAATATTATCATCGAAATTATTTATACTATCCCGGGTCCCACCGCCGACCGAAAATTAAATTTTTTTTTTCGTAACGGGTTATTACAACTTTTTGTATGAGACCTTTGATTCTAGGTCTTTATTTCGCTTTACAATGTTGTTCTAATTTCGCATTCATTTGTATAGGCCTCGCTTTTAGTCGATGTTTCTTTCATCAAAATTATCTTCATAAGTGGGAGACACCATATGTTGCTTTCTTTTCCGTAAAGCATTTGAGCAATACGTAACTGAACGAAGTACACAGG
>JADFUC010000572.1:0-36116 GCA_019722365.1 Lithospermum erythrorhizon | reverse complement strand
CTTCAGAACACCGAGTAAAAAATACAATTTAATTTTGAGAACTTTTAATACCCATTAGTCCCTTTAAGTGTAGAAATATTAGTTAAACTTCAACGACACTAAACGACAAAGTTCCGAACAAACTTCTAAATCTTAAACTTTCGCCCTCACACTAACCCAAATACTAACACCTGAACCAATTCCAAACAATCCGAATTATTAACTTTACCAACTAATTAAACCCATTTCTAACAAAGTCTATTCCCAAAACTAACTACTACTCAAAACTAATAAAAACTAATTTCATCATAAACTCATCCAACAACTTTTAAAACACAATTTCACCTCTAAACAACTATTATTATAATCTCCTTTACTATAATTTCGGCCTACATATAATTATATACCTATATTAATCCCAAAAGTTCAAGTCAAAACTAAAATTCCAAAAAGTCAACGTCCCTAAAATGTCACAAATTTCACATCCAAACGTGTAATTTCAACTCAAGAACAACTAATTTGAAACCCAAGAATCAATTGAAACAATAAAAATCCTAAATCCAAAAGTCAACAAAACGTCAACATGGTCGAAACTCGAGAAATACACAAAAAGTTTCCGAGCTTTTTTACCTTTGAATCAAGAGAATGACGAGGGAAACTCTCCAAGAAATTTAGTCCAAACTTGCAAGATGTGGTGAGAAATCTAGAAAAGAAATCAAAGGGAGTGTGTAAAGTTAAGCCGCTGGCCTCTCGGCAGGCGAAGGCATTGCCCTGTTTTGTTTTTTCTTTGGGCCCGCTTGGTTTATTTGTTATGTGGGTCAGCTCCACTATTTGGCAGGAAACCCGCTCGCTTTTAATTCAATCGATACCTCTCGCTTTAACTTATCTCGACACCTAACTCAAACATTCACATTTATCATACATAACATATGTTGGTTTCCATATTTTACGTTAATCAATTTAATAATCCTAAGATTTTAATTTCTATTAATTAACGAAGTCAAGTACTCGATTTTTACATAAACAATCTTTTTGCTAAATCGAGAATTTAATATTTCACTGGAGAATTTTACATTAGTAATGTGGAAATATAAATTTGATAAACCTTACTAATTAACTAGTTAGTTTAATTAATCAATTGGTTAGTTGAGTCATAATAACTTGTTAGTAACTCGCTATTGGCTTATTAGTGACTTGTTAGTATTTAAGTAACTTAACTAGTTAATTAAATAGAATAACTCATTACCCATTACGATATTATTAAGCACTCTTACCCATTTAATTATTAATCAAGTCGACTTTCATTAACTTAAACGGGCCGAGCTTACTCCGTTAATTGAAGAGCCTATATAAACATGGGATTTATTAGGTTTTATTCATAACACAAAAACCCAAAACCTAGACATTGTTGTTTTTTTCTACCCCTCTTCCTGTAGAGTTAACTGATCAAAGAAAGAGTTGTCTTTTTCGCTTTGATTTAGCTCATCCACTCCCCGATTGCTCTAGCGCACTCAAGCATCACATTCAACCTCCCTGCGACCAACCAGGCACTACCAGGCGCTTAGCTACCGGAATTCAAAGCGAGGCTCTGAAAGATTGTTGTAATCGTGACTTGCTGCATCAGAAATTCTTATTTAATATATATGAATATATATTTTGTAGTTCCGATCTTACGCAGCTTTAAAATGATCATGTATGCTATTTGTTTATAATTATGAAAACGTTTTGCATAGTATTTTCCATCTGTGGCATCAAGAACATGTATAAGTTTGCATAATTTTGTCTACATTAATACAATTCATGTTTAATAACAATTTTATGTTAATTTCCATGTTTATGTCACGAATATATGTTATGAAAAATTCATCCATGGGTTTAATTTATATGTTGTACATTTTTTCAAATTCATGATAACTGTAGTTTTGATGTTTGACATTAGATTTATGTTTCATGAATCAAAGTGGTTTTAAACTAGTTTTAATTGGCGCATCTAAAGTTTTTAATGTGCTCAAGGCCTTAAACTTTGTCAAAAATCTTCACGAATGTTTTCTGTACTATTTATGATATAATAATGTGCGCATCTATAAAATTTCATAATTTTCTCGATAGTTTGCTATCTCAAAATAATATTTTGTTTTTCTCGCAATAGAAATTGTATAATTAATTATTGGAAAAATATTTTTACAAAATTCCAAAGTAGTCTGCTCAAGAAAATTGTGAAAAGTTTTTTAAATTTCCGTAATTTTTGAATATATTTAAAGCCTTCAAACCGATTTTACAAAAAGTTGAATTAAAACGTAAAAACTGGAAATTAATCAAGATAACGGTCATGCGCCTACGGCGGCCGCATGGCGCTGCCTCGAGGTCTCATGTCCGTGACGTTGATGGCGGATGGCTCTGAGTACATCCGCTCGTCTTCTTTGGGGCCGGGCTTTGTTAAACTTAATCAATAAAACCCCTAGTTTTAAAGTTTTAAATTATGGTAATTCTTTTAATTTTGCTTTTAATGGATTATTATCATTTTATTTTATTAGGATAATTATAATTATCATTTTGGTAATAATATATTTTAAGTCAAATATCCCTTTCAATAATTATCCATACAAATATTTCTTAAAATAAATGGATAATCATGGTAACATTATCTAGCAAATTAAATATATATATTTGGAAATAATTATTTGCAAGTATTTATCCTATTATATATCTATTAACAAATTATTGTAATAATTATTATAGTATTACTATATAAAATATATGAGTTAATTAATTTTAATCATATATTTTGCATGGATATTTAATTGTTAATGCATCATTATATTTCCTTTCCTTTTAATGTATATTCATTAAATCCATGTTATGTGATTTAATTTCTTGCATATATATATTGTAATGGGAAAGAAAAGGGGATATATTGATATGACCTAGTTTTGTATTTATTTAAATACGACGCGAACCGTTTATTC
Source organism: Lithospermum erythrorhizon (assembly GCA_019722365.1). NCBI lineage: Eukaryota > Viridiplantae > Streptophyta > Magnoliopsida > Boraginales > Boraginaceae > Lithospermum > Lithospermum erythrorhizon. The sequence continues at coordinate 33,171 of JADFUC010000572.1, read as the reverse complement.
GTTGTAAATGATCACTAAGTCGATTTATTTAATTCATTTATTGATTTTATTTTACCTTTAAGACCGCGTCGCCTTAGTTGGGTTAGTAAATAAATGTACCGCCGCGAGTGCATCAAGATGCGCTCACCGGGACGACATTTTGGTGAACTTGGAAGTTTTCAAAAGTTGAAGAATCCAAGACTGTATTTTACAAAATGCTGAAATAGGACCTTATGTTATTATTACACTTTGTAAAGTGTTGTAATACGTCAATTTATTTTTAGGGTCATATCATATATCTCCTAAATGTGTATTATTTATTTCTTTAACATGATGGGCATATTACTAGTAAGTGTTGTACAACATGTTAAATAATATCAAATAATATTAATCTCACCAATAGAGTATGTGTTATATAACATGTTAAATAATATCAAATAATATTAATCTCACCAGTGAAATTTAATAAAAGTATCAAGCCAATTTAAAGTTGTGCAACTTATCACGGCTGATGGGCACGCTATGTCATGTATACTAAATACGCTGACAGTACGAGCACGAATCATGTCAAGTGATTTCCACCTCCAATATCAGAGGCTTCGCATCATCATTGCAAAGCAATGAATTGGTTTAATTGGTTGGTTAACCGGTGATTTCCACTAACGCCAGGGCTTCAGGATACATCGCCGAGTAACATCCTCGTTAGAGCAGCAGTTACCCAAGAGTTTGCCGCGTACACAACCGATTAGTTAATCTGGCCTATCAGAAGCTGGGATTCAAAAATATGGTGTCGCCATTTGATTCCAAACCACAACGGATCTTGGATACCTCGTACATTTTGTGAGATTTGAAGTATGGATATAATATTTACAAGTTATTAGTAATATGTTAGAATATTTTTGAACTGCACTATCTATGATTGTATATTTTCTATTGTGATTGGCACACTAAGTTTAACTGTTTATTCACCGTTAATTGGGCAAATTTAAAACATAATTTCAGTATGTGAAATAAAACAAGTTAAGGAGAAATCTCTAAACTTGTGGTAATACAGTGTTATACATGCTAATGCGATTTCCTTCATAAGCCATCGAAATGGTCAGATAATAAAAAGGACAAACATCAATACCACAATCATTTAAGATTGACTCGATCATGTGTACACGCATGAACTAAGGTTCATGAACAACGCCACATGATGCGATCGAGAGGTAATTAATTATGATCTCAATTAAAGGTGATAATGCTATGAAGACTAATATGTTATATTGTCTCTAGCCACCATACAGTTACTAAAGGAATAGTTTAATCTCTCTTTTATAACTCCAATTGAGAATAACTATTTGAATGACCTTGGATGATTTATCTACATTTCAAGACATGTTATTAGTATTTAGTTTCATCAACAAGATGATCTTTGTTCAAGAATCATGGATGAAGCATAAACTTTTTATTTTTATAACCAAACAAGGCACGTTGTCTATTTGTCTCAAGACATCACTAGAAGTTGGATCGCACAAAGAACTATGATTTGAACTTAATAACTTAATATTTCCAAACATTTGTTAATGTGTTGGGCCGATATTTATAACACTTTATAAATAGAAAGAGATTTGATAAAACCTCATATCTCAAACGATTTATTATCAAAATGGCAATGTTATCAGGGCTAAACTTCCATTGCCTTGACATTGTTTTGACTCACATGGTTCAAATCATGATTATGGTTTTCAAGTATAGTAGTAGCCGTGGAACCAATTTACAAAAGATAATCGAGCTCTTATGTAATGTTAGGTGACTACATTATAAGAGTACACAGCTTAAATCTCCATAAATGGTCGAAATTTCAAATCAAGTTTTCACCTATATGAGTGTAAGCCGATGTCATATTTAATATGGACATCTTGATATTTCATCTATCAAGTGATTCTGATTAGATAAATGTCATTTTATTCTTCTTAAAAGACATGATATTTTGAATAACAAACAATTGAGTAATACTTGTGAAAAGGACTTTCTTAACGAGACTCGAGTTCAATCTCAGAAAGCATAAACCGGGAAATAACACCTACTAGACTTCGTGGGAGGTACGTTATCTGTCTAGTTTGTATGTTCACATACAAATGGATCGTGATATAAGTCATCAATGATACATCATAATTGATGTAAGAGGCTGGAGGACCATAAATACTATCAAGTTCTCAATTAAGTATCATCTACGAGTAACGATATCCGAGGAATGAGACATCATTCTGATCTTAAAAGCGTACTTGATAAGATACGTAAGTAAAGAATTGTGTTTAATGAAGTTAAAACACAATGGATGAAATCTTTCAATTTTGTATACCGAAGTAATTTTCATTCCACCTTAGATGTGTCACTAGTTGAGTGATACAAGTAAAAATTGTGTCCAATGTAGTTGAAACACAATGAATGAAATAAATTCACATATTGAAAGTTGTTGCATTCATCTGTAAATTTATTCATACTCAACTGTGAGACAACTCAAGAGTTATGTTTGACAAACAAACTTTGAAACGTCTCAAATGGATAAGTTAATTTTGTGTCACTGAAGTAGACATAATTTAACACGGGGTCTAATATTGAGATTATGTCATCATGTACATAATCAAAAGGAAACTGACATTTATTTCCATCTACTATAGAATTACAGTTTATTGTATGTATAATATCTTCATTATGAAGTATAAAAGGTAAAAGTAAATATATGGCTTGAATGTATTCAAGTGGCTCCTTATTAGATATCAATCTAGTATAAGAATCCTTTAGTCATATCAAGAATATTATGTGAGAATTCCTGATGCATTGCTAACGCCTAATGCAAAGAGACATGATGATATGAATAAATCATACTCCAATAGATGACTTAAGGTCATCTGAGTGAAATAGAATTGGAATACACGAGTCGAGTATATAACTCACTCTATTTACCTTCTAGATGGTGATTCATCAGAAGTAAGAAACGTATTTCCATTAAATGAACATATAGTCATAAATGAATCAAACATTTGGTTTCGACCAAGTTGAATGTATTCATTGGTTGACTATGCTCATGTCTATTTCAAACTCATTCCTTATTGATTACCCACGTGTTGTAACATGTGTGTTTAAGTGAGTGATCCAAATAATGTTCCTAAGTAATAATCAGTGATGATGGATACGTGACATTATTATTGGAAGTTTACATCTCAAATGAGAATAAGAAGGAAGACAATTATATTATCAATATCCAAGTTACAAACTTGATGCCTGATATAATGGAGTTGAGAATATTTATCTACATGTTTTGATTTGAAATAAAAGAAGTCAAGAGTGAAGGCTGGGGTTTCTCAGAAGTTTAATGGGAGCACAAGCGCAAATCTTTTATGCGTTTAGAGTACTAAAGGAATCTAATATAACCTTGAAGATATTCTTGAATTGATTCTTGTACATCTGTGGCTCATTACATATAGGCATATATTTATATTAGTCAGAAATCTAAGCTTAGATGATATTTTCTTGTTGAGCTATAATGCATCACGAAGGTTGAGGTGAGAATAAAATCTATGATAGATTGAATTCTATGATGATAGTGATTCTCTTATTGACGGGCAACTCATTAAGTCGTTTCCGTAAGGACCTCGCATGATTGTGGTGGATTTGGAATCTATTACTTGGTTATATATGATTCACCATATGCCGTAATAAAGGGATCATGTTTGTACATGGCGACCATGACATAACACAATTCTTATAATAGGAATTGTGGGGTTTTACTAAAGGTATTCACGCGGATTTGGAATACACTTTGTAGTAACTTTAAGAGAATAGAAGTAAACTATAGTTATAAAGGGAATGGATGAGTTATTAGTCTTCCCTGGGCCGGAATATGAGAATAGTTTCATAGACATTTTTTACTTGTGGGAACCAGTATTATGCATGTAATTCATGAATGGAAATTTAGTCTAGTATACTCGGAGTAAACTAAAAGCTTGAACTAAACATTACAACATTACGATCAATTTGTATTGTTAAATGTTATTAAAATAATTAATAAAGATAGATATATTTTTTAATACACTTTAATTGTGTTCAAGCCTGTCCAGTAAAATAACTCGAGAAATGGCTACTTTCACCATAAAATGCAAAATAGTCTTTATATACTTTTAAAACAAGATTTTGTCATTGCATGCTTAGTGGGATTCTAGGCATTGAGTGTAAGTGGGTATTTGGAGAAAGTGGATCCAAATGGTAATGTCTAGAGTTTCAGAAATGACTTATATAAGGTAAAGGTTTAAAACCCATTTTGACTACAACTATATATGAATTATATTAGAATAATCTTAGTCATCGTTGATTCTATGGTTGAGAGACGGCGAGATGGATATAATGACTACTTGTAAGTAGCCTTACAGTTGGGGAGCGTGATTGTAATCATTGCCTTCACAGCTGCATGTTCCGAGGACCTAAGAGATTCATGCACATTTAAGGTTCCACTTGTGGACTTGAACAAGCGTCTCAGAATTGATATATTCTTTTATAATTAAATCAAAGTTTGATTTTACGAGATCAAAGAAGCCAGGCGATCTGAGGTTCGGTGGGTGCTAATTTCGCTTACTTTTGCGAAAAGGTTAAATGTCCCGGTTGAACAAGGTAATTCTTGTTTATAATACGATTGTTAACTACATTATATGGATAAGTAATTCATTCATATAGTAATTTATTTTTCCGCAGAGTTGAGTTTGAAATAAGCTAAATCCCAAGGAAATCTATAGTTTCTAAAGTGGCAACAAGTGTTGACAAAACCTCTTCGAGTCTAGAAATGTAAGATACCCGATGATGTTCTGATGGGATGCTAATGGTTTGGGGAGAGCTAGCATTTGATGACTAGCATAATGATTGATTGATGATCAATTTTTTTTGGATCATGGAGCTTGTATGTCTAATCAATCTTATGTAGAATTTTTGTCAGTTTGCATAAGCGAGAAGTTGACTTGGCTAACATGGAAATCATAGAAGATAATAATATATATGTGTCCTATGAATTACTTAGAAGCTACATTAAAGTTTAGATTCTTAGACACATACTAAGCTATCTATATTATATGAGTTGTGTGCTTTGACTGTTAAGCGTCTTCCTTAAGCGGGGATCATAACGGCGTATGTTAGGTGACACGGTAAGCTAGCGATAGATGTTAGTGGGCAAGTCATGGGTCTTTCAGCAACTTGCTATAGTTAGCTGTGACTAGAGATGAAGACAAAGGTGTAAAGTAATAATCCAAGGAAAGTGGGAGTGTTGGAAATCAATAGTTATTGGTTTCATTTATTATGCTGTATGACAATTGTTGTAGCAATTCATTAACTAGTTTAGTGAATGTGATTACATAAGCGAACTTCAACTATAGTAATTGTAATTCTTGAGTCGGGTTCTATAATGTGCAAGGGTTATGCAGTTGCTAAATCCCACACTTAATCATTATAATAATATTAATGGTCATTATATTATTATCAGAATTTAATATATGAGCTAGAAGGTCACACATATAGTGATGTTGGTAAATTTCATGTATGGAATTAAATAGTACTTGATAAATTGAGAATTGAATATTCTAAGTTGGAAATTTTACATTAGTCTTTGGCGAAATATAAATTATATAAACCAGTTAATTGCAACTGGTTAGTTTAATTAATCAATTGATTAGTTTAGCTTGTTGGTAATTCGTTATTGGCTTGTGGTGACATTGGTATTTAATTAACTTAATGAGTTAATTAAATAGAACAATATTAAATGACGATATATGATTAGTACTCTTAACGGTTTAATTATTAATCAAGGTAGGCTCATAACTTAACGAGTTAGTGACAGGATTTTTTAGGCCTCAAGTACTTGCAAGGAGGAGCCAAGATTGTTGATCAAGCGAAGACTTTAGTGCTGCTTTGATTATTCATCCAATCTCACGATTGTTTAGCGGAACTTCAGTATTCAGCCTCTCTTGGTGTGGACCAAGTAGAGCCTTTCTTGATTGTACAATGCTAGCAAGATTTCGAAAGGAATCTTAAGTGACAGTGTTGGTGGGTTGCGCTTCAAAGAAATTGCCTTGTATGTTACGATTTAATATATATGAATATATATTTTGTAGTTCTGATTTTATGCAATTTAAATGATCTTGTATGCTATTTGTTTATGATTATGAACAAGTTTTGCATAGTATTTTCCATCATCAACAATGCTGGAATAAGTGGGGATGACATGATCAAGCAGTTCGTCCACTCATTAAAGGGGGATGCATTTGAGTGGTACACCGAGCTGGAACCGGACTCCATAGATAGATCGACACAGCTAGAATGTGAGTTCCTGAACCGTTTCTTCAATACTAGGCGCACCATTAGCATGATGGAGCTGACTAGTGTTAAGTAGCGCCAAGATGAACCGGTCACAGACTTCATCAACAGGTTGAGACGCCTCAGCCTCAAATGTAAACATAGTCTTTTAGAGTCTTCAGCCATCAGCATATACATACAACGGATGTAGTGGGACTTGCAGTACATCTTGCAAGGCATACTTCCCAAGACCTTCGAGCAGTTGTCCACCAGAGCTCATGATATGGAGTTGACCATAGCTGCCAACAAAGGGGATGGTACAGGTACATCAGCAACCACACCCTACAGTGCCAAATTTGAAAGTGAATATCTCGAAGAGCCAAGCAAAGAAGATGTACATACCACAACTTCCAAGTCAACAAAGTTCTCCTTCAAAACCAAAAGAACACTAGGAGATACTAACTTTGGAAGTAGGAGTTGTCCAACGCTAAAAGAGATGCAAGCCAGAGAATATTCATTCTTTGACTCAGACACCCCGGTGATCTTGGAGGAGCCGCTAAAGGAAAAAACGATAGGTATAACCCTGAAGAAAGCAAAGCCATGGGACGGTTACCCCCAAAAGTCACCAGCAATAAGGTGTATGGTTTAAACGTGACACGGGAGATCTTAGAGTGGAAAAGACGTGATGATAAGAGTGCCCCGACCAAACCCAATGACATTCCAGAACTTCCACTGCGTATCAGTATGGAGAATAACCGATACTCCACCCGCCAAGACAAGCCAGGTAAACATCCTAGGCTTAAAGCAGAGGCGGGGGACAACAGCTCTACAACCCCGTGATAAAATGGGTATGCCTCAAAAACCTACAAGTTCCACCCATATTCGAAGGCTTGGTGATTTAAGATCCGCATCATAAAACAAAAAGGTTTGGCGACCCAAAGACAAAGGAACAGGGGCAAATGCAGCACTCCACATAACAAAGGAGGAGGATGAAACACAACCTGAGGATTCCATTGATGCACCCTCAGGGCTGGAAGAATATGTTAAAGCTATGGTGGACGAGTTAAAAGAAATCAACATCGACAACGTTGAGGACCCGCGTCCAACATACGTCAGCACCCTCTTAACTCCGGAAGAGGAGGCTATGTATGTTGCATTACTCACAAAGTTTCGAGATGTCTTTTCTTGGACATACTCCGAAATGCCAGGGTTGAACCCTAAGGTCGTTGTGCACTATTTGGCTATTAAAAAGGGCTCCCGACCGGTCAAACAATGCCAACACGATTCCACTCTGGGCTAGTACCCTCTATAGATGCTGAGGTTAATAGACTCATCGATGCAGGCTTTATAAGAGAAGTAGTATATCCTATTTGGTTGTCAAATATAGTGCCAATACGGAAAAATAACTGACAAACAAGGGTGTGCCTGGCTTTTAGAGATCTGAATCATGCATGTCCAAAAGATGACTTTCCATTATACATACCTGAGTTAATGATAGATGCCACCACGGGGCACGAAGCATTAACTTTTATGGATGGATCTTCATGATATAATCAAATCCGTCTGGATACTGCAGACGTAGAAGCTCATGGATTTCCGCACCCCAATATTACAAAGTTATGTCCTTCGGACTAAAGAATATCGGCGCCACTTATCAAAGATCCCTGCAGAAAATATTCGACGATATCCTCCACAAAAATGTCAAATGTTACTTAGATGTTCTGGTGGTTAAGCCTGCCAAAAGGCAAAACCACCCCAAAGACCTGTGAGTGGTGTTTGAGCGACTAAGGCGATACGAGCTGAAGATGAACCTACTCAAGTGTGCCTTTGGGGTCACCTCTGCAAATTTCTGGGCTTCGTCGTTCGCAGGCACGAAATCGAGATTGAACAAGCCAAGATTGATATTATCATAGCATTGGCCGAACCTCGCAACAAAGTTGGCATACTTGCAGCGATTCATATCGAACCTAGCGGTTAAATGTTAGCCCTTCAACAAGCTAATGAAGAAAGGCACCCTTTACATGGGACACATCATGTTCAGCGGCTTTAAGTTATATGTGATGAGCCCACCTATGCTAGCAGCACCCATACAAGGGAAACCACTCATACTATATATATTGGTGCAAGAACAATCCGTTGGAGTATTATTGGCCCAAGAAAATGGGGAGGGCAAAGAAAACTTGCTCTACTACCTTAACTGAAGAATGACTCCAAATGAGCTCAAGTACCTTCCCATAGAAAAGCAATGTCTTGCCCTAATATTTGCCATACAAAAGCTGAAGCACTATTTTCAGGCTCACACTGTAAATATGATTTCAAAAGCGAATCCGATCAAGTACGTGATGTCCAAGCTAGTTGTTGGATTTTACCGATTAAAATAACATCAAATATATTATATATCCGAATACCAGGAACTCTACGAGATTATAAAAATAATAATTAAATTGGAGATTTTGTATGTGCCTTACACCTTGTAGTTGCGGTGGAATAAAATGAGAAGAGGCTTCGAACAACCAAAGTAGGTTATCTCTAACAATAGTCCACACCAACATTGATCAAACCCTTCCGTCGGTTTTACTAGAACAATTAAAGTAAAACCATCTGTTTCATGAGGGCCGAACAAGGGGTGGGGGGAGAGAGATTTTACGTGTTGGTTTTCACAAAAACCAAAAGTGAATGAGCAAGCAAAACAATCAACTTAACCCCCTTTATATAAGCTTCTCAAGTCCTAAAATTTAGGCACCTAGAAGAACATTCTAGAACCCCCTTTTTTATTATTATTATCGGCCGGTAGGAGTGAAATTCCATAAATGGAAGTTCGCCCCAATATTTGTTATAGTTATACTTTAACCCGGAAAGTTATAATCGTACAATAGTTTGACTCTGTTGTCGTGTGTGACCTCTTAGGCTCAATTGACAATAGTAATATATTAATTTATGTTAAGCGAACATCATATTAATATATAGATTATGAGCGGACTCTAGTAAGCCATCATAACCCCTAATGTCAATACGAGTTAATCCTAATATGTCAATTGTCCAACAATCGAACATATATCTGAACTTATATGTTTAAATGAGTAAATCGGTTGTACAATCAAATTGTTCAACGGGCATATTTATGAGATCTAATATCTCATATTTCCAACACTCCCACTTGCCCTTAGATGATTACTGTTAACCGATTACATCTCAAACGATCCCTTGCACTCGATTTGCACTCGATTACATCTCAAACGATTCCTTTCCTCTTACCTTAGGTTCGAAAATTATGAGGAAGAGGAAGGGAGAAATTCTTGTCAAATCCAAAAGCATATGTTGTTATGACTAAAGCCTTCCTTTGTATAGGCACAAGGAGTAACACATATAGAAATAAAGATTGATTTGCTCATCAAGAAAAGCAAAAAGTTGACAAAAAAGCATCATTTCCATATGTTATATGGAAATTTTCGGTCATCACCCTTCCAAAATGGGGTGGCCGAAATCCCCATCTCCTGGGAAGCTTCCGGGTTGTTTCCTAATACACTTTATTACCTTTAAATGAATTATGCTTATGGTAATGAAAGAAACGAAAATAAGTGGTAATCAAGTAATTAACTATTACCATAAAAAATCAAAGTGCCACCTCCTTATCCTCTAGATGATTCGAAAATCACTAGTAGTATGGGTATGAGGCTTGTTTTTTACCGGACATAATATTTTGTTCAGGTATGCGAGAAAATCAAAATAAATGCCCAAAAATATCAAAAAATTATAAAAAATAAATTATGGAGATTAAACCTATCCCGAAATAATTTTTGACATATCCCTAGAGGATTCGAAATTAATTTGAAACGCGTGAAGTGTATTCTAAATTTACAAGAGATTAGAAGTAACTCCACTTAAATTCGACATTACTTAAATTCATGTTAACTAGAATTACTCTTCTAATATCCCCGGAGGATACGAGATTAATTCTAGAAATGGTAACTAATTTTAGACTTTTGATAAGTCAGAATTGATTGCTACGAATAGTTAGCATAACATAAAATTCATGATAACTAAAATTAATTCTCAATACATCCCCAGAGGATCTGAGATTAATTCTAAACGATCTTAAACCTTCAACAGGTTAGGATTAACTATCCAAAAAACATGGCATGACATTAAATGCATATCAAAAGTAGTGTAGCATGTACCAAATTCGCTTTGCCATTAAAGACTGTCTAGATCGAACCCTGACACTTACCATGTATGTGCCCGAGTTCGAGGGGGCATTTGTAGACAGTCGAAATATAATAATTAAATTTGATATATTCGAATTCATTAAATTAATTAAATAGAAATTGATTGTACGAGTTACACCTGACGATTAGGGTTTCAATTCAAATTCCAATAAGAATTGAACACATGTAAATAATAAGGATTCCCGGAAAATAAGCAATTGAAATTAAAAATAGGGTTTATGTTAATTAACCATAATTTTAAAGATGAAATAGGGTTTCCGGAAGTTACAGGAATTAATTTAATATATCAAGAAAATATCGGGGCTAATATGAAAATGCATTTGACCTAGAAAAACCTTAAGAATTCCTCAAAAGAGGCGCCCTATATGGTTACTTACAGAAGAGGGAGTTTACAAAATATTCAACTGTTAAGATCATAATCCACGTGATAATGGATCAACCAATCAGAAAAAAACCCGAAAGCCTATATAAACCCTTTCCCCCCTATACTCGAAAATAACACACCTTCACAACCAAAAAAGTACAACAAAAATCTCCTAAGAGAATTTAGCATAAAAATCACTCTGAAGGTATTTCTCCAGCAGAAAATCTCTGAAGTTTGTTGCTTTTCAGGTGAAAACCACCACAAAAAATACTGAAATCTTCAACCTAAAAGCCTAACAGGTGCCTAAATTGAATAACAGAGAAAGAAACACATAAATGTCGAACTCCATCACCAAAATAGGCGTCCAAATACCAAGTCCAAGCCCAAGATTGAAGTCTTAAATCCACATCCAAGTCCAAGACTACGTCAAGTCCAAGTCAAGCATCTCTAGCAGTCAGCAATCCGTTTAGAGAGCAATAGAATGATAGTCGAACCTCAATCTATTTGATAAATATTTCTTTGTACCTAAATAAATTTTCGAAATGGGTTTTATTGTATTGGTGCACATACATTATAAATAATAAAATCTTTCTACGCGTTACAGACTTGAAATGAAGATGCCATGCTAAAGAAAGAAAATAAAATCTAGTATAGTGAGAACAAGTAATAGTCAACCATGCACTTGTCAAAAAAGTACCTTGTAAGATATCTAAAAAATATGGAATTCCACTCTAAAATAAATTGATAATAAAGGGATTAGTCCAAGACCTTATATATTAATCCGAGAGGACACCGACCACCGATATGAGACGTGTCACATTAACACTCTCCCTCCCGTGTAACCCTCCTCGATGGCATTATACTTCGTCGGCATTCACCGAAACTTAACATCAGCGGGTTACAAGTATCCTCATCACCACGGATAAGCATCTATGAGATTCCACTATAAAATTAATTGACAATAGAGGGAGTAGCCCAAGACCTTATATATTAACCCGTCACCAACTACCGATGTGGGACGTGTCACATTAACACATAACATATGCCTCTTGTTTTTTTGAATTATAGAGTGTAATCCGATTAATTCTTCCATGGTATCATACTTTATCGTTTTACTTCATCCACTACCTAATCACCGTTTATATTGCTACAACATTATTTTCGATAAATGTGTAAAAATAAAAACTACTTATGAGTTGTTTTAATTCTTTCTCGTTATACCGAACCTGGTGATTGTTATAATATGTAACTATCCATCTCTCTTTTTCTGAACAGGTATACAGACATCAACTACGATTTAATAATAGTCGAGCTAAACGTTCAAAAGTTAACTAAATACAATAAGTGGTATCCAAGATGCTGATGTGGCATCCCACCTTTGAAAATGAGCCTTTTTGGAATACTTTAGGAAGAGGAAATTGATGGAAAAAGGGATCAAGAGTTCCCCAGACTCCGGCTATAAAATGAAGACAAAATTCTGAATCTTGCACCACTCAAGTCATAATCCTTTCTCCCAGTCTTTTCGTTGGTAACAGCCAAAACATTCTTAATTGAACTTCAAACAACCCCTTCCTTTCAAAAACTATCTAATAAGCAAGTAAGCCATATGGCAAAACTGCCCGAAACACAAGATGATGCTATAACTCTGGAAGATGCCTGGGATTTTAAAGGCCGACCTGCCATAAGATCCGCCACCGGTGGATGGGCAAGTTCTGCCATGATTCTTGGTATTTTCTTGTAGTTCTTGTATTCTATCTTTCTAGTTACGCGAAAAAATATCTACTCAAGTTCATTTATGACTGATCGATTTTAGTACTATAGTAATTCGAAATTTTTGTTTGATCATATATCGTTGCTTCGTTCTTCTATATTGACATTGAAAATTAATAACTCGTATGTAGTATTTTCAATTTTATTATAGTAGAAAACTCATCTTATTAATCCCATCAATTATATATGAAATATTCTAAAATTATTTAACTATATGTGTTACTTTAATCTTCAGGAATTGAAGCTACGGAGAGGTTAACAACTCTTGGCATTGCGATAAACTTGGTGACTTATTTGACAGGGACCATGCATTTAGGCAGCGCTTGCTCAGCCAATATAGTCACAAACTTCCTTGGGACCTCATTTATGTTGTGCTTGTTTGGTGGTTTCATTGCTGACACATTCTTGGGAAGGTTCGTCTGTGCTTCAATTATACTTCGTCGCCTAATATACCAAAGTACCAAACCATTGACATATTTTGAATTTTCATAGTTGATCATCATTTAAAATTTTTAACTCAATTATTTTATACATTAATATTTGGTGAAAATATACATTAATATATTATATATTTCAGTATATATTAATAATATTGAATCAAAATTTTATTTAAATTAAGATTACATGTGTCATTTAAAAACATTTAAGTTTTAAGCACTTTGATCATCAAAATCAAACTCGATAAATTTTTATCGAAGACCAGAAATACTTGTATAATAAACGAAGTCAAGACTTGGTCTCCAAAAGCTCAAAAGCTAAACGCAATTTCGATAAATGCTTTGCGGGCCGCTGCTGGCCCTCAAGTATGATTTCATTGCTAAAACTAACATTAAAACGAAATGATTTGGTATAAAACCTCTACAATCAAACCCAAAGACCTCTCATACTTTAGCCGACGATAACCATTGTATGTTTCGCTAACACAAGTTAACGATAAAATAAAGCAACACCTGGTAAACTGCAAAACGGTAAAAAGTTTCGAGAAATAAATATTTATAATTTTTCTTGAATGAGAGTTACAATACTTAATTTTGGTTGCTATTTTTTAACATCACAAATTTCATAACAAGTGACCAAAAACACAACATCAAAGCCACTACGGTATATTATTAAATCCCAATTTTTAAATTTTCTCGGCATTCAATTCACAACTTCGTCTCCGCTTATCTTAAACCATTTCACCAACTAACTCAATTTTTTATTGATAGGAGTATATATACTACTTCACTGCTGTTTCAATACTAAACTAAAAATAATTTTGTTATCATTTTATACAGATATCGGACAATTGCCATATTTGCTACTATTCAAGCATTGGTGAGCACCTATTCATATTTTTCACCTGTCCCACCTTTATTTTTGACCAATTTGGCGTGGGGTATCTAAGGGTGAGGAGGTACCTTTAGTTTCCAAAGCTCATCAAAACGACGTGGAGGTTATAATATTACTTTAGTAGAAAAAATAACTAGGTGTTTGGTTTGAAGAAGAAAATACTTCTTTTTCTTTCTCAAAATGGATTATTTTAGAGACTTGGGTAACTCTATTGCCCTTCTCTTTTTATCGTATATGAAACAAGATAAAACTTTAAGGAGCCTTATTAGCATATTGAAAAATTTCCTACGTACAAGCCATCCATGAATGACAATTGTGCACACCCACTTTGTAGGTTATTCATTCCAGTTGTATGATTTAAAAAAGGATGGATAATAATCCCAATCACCGGAATCGCAAAAATGGGTGGTAGAATAATAATAATGAAGCAAAAGATATAATATCGTACCAAATAATATATCTCAAAATGCATTTGTATTACTTGTGATGAGGAGAATAGAGCTTGCAGCATGTGACGTTAATTATTGAAGGAAGAAAATATACAATAATGTTCACGCTTCATGTGCTTTAGGAGAGAAGATTCCCATTTTTTTTATTTGTTTACCGATTGCATGAAAAATTAAATAAGACCAAAATATACAATTAATTATCCATTTATGTGAAATTTGAGTTCAAAGAAGAAAATGGAGAAAGCAACAGATCGAATGCTATTCTTTTTTCAAATTGAATATTTAGACCAAATCAATCTCGCAAATGATGAGAACATTAATTCAATAAATAATATGATTAATTGACACATACCAGCGACTTCATTATTTTTTTCCCTGATTTTAATTGTTTGAAATATTTATAGAATTCATACTAATGGTTTCTTCTCATTTTTTTAATGATCATCAGGGTGTAACAATCCTCACAATTTCAACAATAGTTCCAAGTTTAAGACCACCTAAATGTAGCCGTGGCAGCTCATCATGTGTCCCAGCTAGCGGAACCCAGCTTCTCTTCCTCTACATGGCACTTTACTTGACCGCACTCGGAACCGGAGGCCTAAAGTCTAGTGTCTCCGGTTTCGGGTCGGATCAATTCGACGAGACAGACAAGAAGGAAAAGAACCAAATGATCAAATTCTTCAGTTGGTTCTTTTTTTTCATCAGTATCGGTTCGCTTTGTGCTGTATCCGTTTTGGTTTACATTCAAGATAATGTAGGGAGGAAATGGGGATACGGGATTTGTGCCTGTGCTATATTGGGTGCTTTGATGGTATTTCTATCGGGTACAAAAAGGTACCGGTTCAAGAAACTTGTGGGTAGTCCATTAACCCAGATTGCTTCTGTGTTTGTGGCAGCTTGGAAGAAAAGACATATGGAGCTTCCTTCTGATTCATCAATGCTTTTCAATGTTGATGATATTATTTTCATTGAGAATCCTAAGAAGATGAAGATGAAGCCTAAATTGCCTCATAGCAAGCAGTTCCGGTATGTTCATCTGATCAACTCTACTTATCCTTAGATGAAAACTATTTGATTAAAGAGGTACACAACTTATTTAGATTAAAACGTACCATATATAGTGCTACTTAATCAAATGTGTTACTTTGAAAAAACAAATATAAACTATATCGTTCACTATTACATGATCGATATATATTATAACTGTCATACATATTATTAACAAGGCATGTCTCATATCGGTAAAGTAAGACCATGTAGATGATGAGTTAATAAGGTTATGAGCTATTCTACAAAAAAATAATTAATTTTTGTATAAAACTTCATAAATTAAAATAACAAATGGGATAAAAGTGCACCCTCATAATTATTTTCATGGACTAAATCCAAACTTATGTACTATTGAAAATCAAATCCCAACTTAATCTCATTTTATTTGTGATATCAAATTGACAACCAAGTCAATTATTAATCTGATATGAGACACCTAGCATTATAGTTAAAATTATGACAGTTTTAATTATCACAACTTGGCATTCGAAGAAAATGTCCTACAATAATAAGCCTCAAGTAGATTCGGGTGGATCCCCTTACAAACTTAAAACCTTTAACGTTATTTCCATGTGGAGTGCCCACGGCATGCAAGCAAAGACAAGATAAAAATCGTATATTGGGATATTGGCAGCTAGCGAAGTCTTATTTGTGGATTAAAAGAATGCATTATTAGTAGATCAGGTTGTTTGGACTAGGGGGATTGGGTGGCTAGTGGCTACTATATATTACATCTGCAAGTGGATTTGGTGCTGTTGAATCTGTATGTGTATTTCTTCAAATGTGGGACGTGGATTTGGTGCCATTCAATCTATATGTGCGTGTATTTCTTCAATTGTGGGACATGCTTGGTTCTAAAATAATTCATTACGGGACCTAAGATAGAATGTTTCATTTAATTATGGTGATAATTTATTTCAATTCCAAAAGTGGTCCCAAATAATCGAGTCTGCATAGCTGGTAATTCATTTAATTAATTGTTCTACAGTTTTGATTAAATTATTTATGGACTATTTATGTTTGTCTTCACATGTTTTTTTAGTCCAAACCAGGTACTAAATGCGGAGTACCTTTTTTTACTCCACTACCTTGGACGTTCATTCTTACATAATTTCTAACTATACTTACATCTTTACCTTTTTCTATAATTGTTATACGAGAGTAAGATTTGTCCAGCGCACACTAGAGTATTATAATTTTGTGAAAATATATACTACAAACACATGGTATATTCATCTGAGATAATCAAAACTGTCGGTCTGGAACATATAAAATTCTAATTGTAGAATGCATGATCCCTTAGTGAAATGTCAGTTCTTGTAAGCACTTCATGTGTCTTGCCAACAAACTAAAAGAACGAAAAAAGAAAAATTATGATGGACAATGAGATGGTACTTAACTATAATGCTGGAATTCAAAATTGATTTTGTACAAATTGTATAATTTGTTTGGGAATAGTTAATGCTAAAAATATTTTATTGTTGTTTTATAGGCCCAAAATTGAATTTATGCATATTGCTTGATACAGAGTACAATCCTTCATCATCTAAATCAAATCTAACCTTATGTAGCGTTATAAATAATGTATTATGCTATTCTGCAGAATAATTGAATATTATAAAAAAAATCATTTGATTATTTATATATATATATATATTTCATTGATTCGATTATGCTTCAAGTCTCCTGGATCACGAGGTCAAGCTGTCAGGAGTCCACCCCAAGCATTGGGCATTCCTACCGTCCCCACATAACACTTCCCCATATTTTTATTTGAACCTCATTCCCAATTTGTTGGTTCTTAGTCACATTATTTACGTTATTAGTTAAAGTTTTAATTGGCAAATTAAGAAACAAAAAACTATGAATTGAAAAGGGTCCATTTTTCATATGAATTATCATGTTACTGACCAGTAACTGTAATAACATACTCTATTGTTTTACTTCGTAAACCATTACATTTTGTGTGCAGTATCTTGGACAAAGCAGCAATTAAGGATTTTGAGAAATCTAGTGGCGACATTGTTGTGAACAAATGGAACCTTTCGACTTTAACAGACATTGAAGAAGTGAAAATGGTGATCAGAATGTTACCAATCTGGGCGACCTCCATAATGTTCTGGACAGTCCATGCCCAAATGACAACATTTTCCGTGACACAGTCCGAAACAATGAATCGTCACATTGGAAAATCGTTCGAAATACCACCAGCCGCAATGAATGTATTCTTCATCGGTACAATTCTCCTAACTGTCCCGATTTACGACAGAATTATCGTACCACTCAGCAAACGCCTCCTCAACAACCCCCATGGACTCACCCCGTTGCAACGTGTTGGAACAGGACAATTTTTCGGGACACTAGCCATGGCCTCTGCGGCATTGGTTGAAATCAAGCGGTTAGATGTTGCTCGTTCTCACGGTCTAACAAACAATGGAATAAAAATGGTCCCAATAAGTGTGTTCTATTTAATCCCACAGTTTTTCTTAACAGGCGCCGGCGAAGCATTTACGTACATTGGACAACTTGATTTTTTCCTTAGAGAATGCCCTAAAGGAATGAAGACAATGAGTACAGGGTTATTCTTGAGTACACTTTCGTTGGGATTTTTCTTTAGCTCGATTTTGGTCACGATAGTGGATAAGTTGACAAGTCATAAACCATGGTTGGCAGACCATCTTAACCAAGGAAAGTTGTACAATTTCTATTGGTTGGTGGCCATTCTATGTGTGTTGAATTTCTTGGCGTTCCAGGTTTGTGCTAGATGGTATGTGTATAAAGAACAAAGGTTTGCTGATGAGGGGATTGAGATGGATGAGGATGTGAATGAAGAACAGAACTTTCACTGAGGAACGGTATATTGGGATTGGTTGACCAGCTTCGGCTTTGTAATGTTGAAAATTTATTGGGGGAAATGGTCAACAAGAATAAGGGGCTCCACTTATTTGTCTTTTAACAATTATCAGTGTTGTTTTGTAAAATAGCACTTCAAATTTTAGTGAAAAATTAGGACCATAAGTTGGTGGAGACAAACCCCTGCCTTCCTTGTATGAAGAAAATCTGCACATGATTTAGAATCTTTTTATTTATCTTTCTCCTGCATAACAGAGCATGTCTTCAGTCTAAGAGTGTGTTTGGCTAAGCTTTTTTTTTTTTTAAATCAACTTATAAATTAATTTGGTAAAAAATAAGTATTTGGGTATCAATCAACTTATAAATAATTGTAATTTATAAGTTGAAAAATAACATTTTTGGAAAAGTAGCAATTTGTTATTTTTATCCAATTTTTTTAACTCCAACTTATAAGTTGGTTTGATCAATCAATTTCACTTACGTCATCCACTACATATTATTTTAAAATATAGAAAAAGTTATATAAATGAGTATGATCGTTTAAACTTACATCCTGACTTATAAGATCTGCTACAGAATAAAGTTCTACTTCATTCTTCCAACATACTACGAGCACTTTATTTTTACACAAATTTTGGTGAAAGTTTGAATTCCTCTCATTACAATATTTTCTTTCAATTTATCACACACATATTAGTCAAATGACAACCAATATAGAGATTTATATTTTAGAAAAAGTAGAAGCCTTAATAAAATAGGTGGAGGTAGTATTAGCCAAAAATAATTTTGAGAATGATTTAGTTATAAGTTTATAGAAAGAAGGGAAAAGTGTGTTCATAACATAAGTATTACTCTCTTCGTCTTTATTAATGCAACTTTTTGTATTGGAGTAAAAAAAAAGTTATTTTGTTCCCTAATATTCTTATTTTAATTGGTTAATATTTTTTACTCGATCGGCCCAATAGTCAATACAATTATTATATTAATAGAAGTCTTTAAGCTAAATGATCGATTAAATTATGAAGGGAGAAGTAATAACTAAATGAGCATACACGATTATCCATCGATTCGTTTAAAAGTTTATTAAAATTATTTTTATACATTTAAAATTTCTTATCGAGACCGGTTTGATTCGAATATGCGGATTTTGAGTCGGTTTTGAGTCGACAATTGATGCACTCCTACTTCAAACCGATTCCAAATCTAATTTGGTACTGGATTTTATGCAGAGCGAGTCGACTTTCGCATCTACACGGTTCCGAATCGAGCCAGTATGAACATAGTGAAACTCAAATAGTGCCAACTAGAAAACACAATTATCCCCCCACTAAAAATTCATGGTAAAAAATAAAACCTACTTTCTCCAAATAAATTTTTATGAGTAACTAGAGGTCCAAATGCGTCGGAATGATGATTACTGTTAAAATTCTTCTTCCAAAGGAATCTACATATATACAAGTGATGATCTCCACTGGGCTGAGAAATGATCACTAGGATGAGAAATTATTTCGGTGGTATGCTTATATATTGTTGGGAATGAGCGATCTGACTAAGCGGATATCGGCGTTGAATGCAGTCTAATATCTCGGAGTAATGCGAGCAGGACAATAATTGAAATACGAGAAAGTAAAATTCTTGTAGGATCTTTCTGAGTTCGCAGTGCGTCACATTTAACTGCCAATCAACTAGGGCCAAGACTTCGCAACGATTGTTACAAAGTCATATCAGTAACCTTACTCAATTGAGTAATACTTTTTATAATATAGTATTCTCAATGACAAAAATCTACACACTAGATTTGGCAAAAATGATATACAAATGATATTAATCAAGTAGAGAACAACTCGATTGAATTTGGAACAAATAGAATTTGAGAGAAAATTGGAATATTTTAAGGATAATGGCTAATCCCCATTTATTACCTTTGAACCGCCGTTGATGGACGTGAGACACGTCGGGGCGCCGAGGGTCTCGATGGGGGTCTCTCAAACAACTTTGAAGCTGCGCTTGAGCTCAGCAATCTCGGCAGAGCCTTTTGAATCACGTCTTGAAGACCTCGATTCCTTGGCGGCACGCCCGAGCTACTCGCTCGAGAAGGTTAAGCGAGAGGAAATCGAACCCCAACCCCGGCTTCTCCTTGTTTCTTTGTAAACATATCGGTAGGATTTGATCTCCACGAATCTTGTCGAAGCTTGAGGACCCCGTTCTCAATCTGAGCGTATGAAATGGAACCTCGATCCCTATGTGCTTTTGTCGCATGAAACCTGCGGGATTTTTTTAGCCGAGATAAATGCTTTTCACGACTATCCGCAGTACAAGGTGTATTTACATCCATGCTCAAGATTGAGTTCTTTCAAGAAAGTACGCAGCGAATCATCTCTTTCCTTTGCTTCGCCATGCTTGACATATTACGCCTACTTGGTGGAGCAATACTACTATTAGTTTGCAGCTTTTGATCTCAGCTAATAGCGAGTACCCCCAAAATGTGAATACATATCCTTTAGTAGACTTCCTACTATCAACATCATGCAGTTATCGGCATCTACGTATCCAATTTAACCGTACTAGATTTGTAAAACATAAGGATTTTTATTTTTCGTTTCAAGTATCTCAAATCCACTTCACAACTACGATGTTCTTTCCCACTGGAGTTAGACATATATCTCTTGACAACTCCTTGGCGTATGCGATATAGAGATGCAGTGCCTTGCTTAAATTGCAAGACTACCTACTGCGGAAGCATAGGCACCTTATCCATATACTCTAAATCATCTTAGGTCTCGGTGAATGTTGTCTTGTTGATAATTGAAAATGGCTGACTACTTGGTACTAGGGCTTTGCATCCAGTGAATCGCTTGATTACCTTCTTGGTATTCTTAACATGTCGATCTAGAGAGAATCCCGATCTCGATTATTCTCATCCCGAAATTTGCTTGACTTCACCTAGGTCGCCAAATCACAAATCAGCTGACAACTCTTTCTTCCAACATGTTCACCTTTGCAAATCGGCTCACAATCGGCTTATATCCTTAAACATAAAAAAGTAAGATAACATAATCTTTTTTGAAACTTCCTTGTATATGGCCGATTGAGTCGATCTCGCAACACAGACTTCAACCTTTTTTGATAAAAGATTATCAAAGGTAATATTCCAACACTTACCGGAGCTTGTTTCAAGCCGTACAAAAGCTCTTGAAGTTGCGGAACCCAATATTCTTTCCCTCACAACCTCGGTTTTTACGTCCATCGATGAAGGTCGCGGTCGTCTCTCGCTACCCGATCCCAGGCCGATTCGATTGTCCTGTGAGAAGCTTGACTATGGGTGAGAATATTTCGATGTGGTCGATTCCTTCCCTGCATTACAATCCATAAAGCAACCAAAGCAGGCTTTATAAGCGTTTGCTTCCATCCTATTCCTCCTTGATTCGGTGAACCCATTTATTACGCAATATTCTTCCTCTACGGCTACGCTTTGATGCTACCAACTCCCGTCATGTTGCCGACAATGACTCCATACTCCCTCTTTCGCCATGCTCCCTTGATCGCTTCGCATCGCATTATACTTTGCTTCAACATAACTACTTGGGCTGCTTTCTGTCGGTGCCAGCCCGAAAGAGATTAAGCGGGGAAGAGGTGAACTCACCTACGAGTTGGTTTTTCGACACGGATACTTAATACGAGACCGGTGTCTACGTCTTGATCAGCACTCGGGAACAATCTCTTCACATTGATCGCTACTTGAAATATATTATCATCGGAGACTTCTAATAGTCTCCCCTCCCATCGAACCCATCTCCTCTAAAGGTGGCATATCAACAAAAATCTTGAGTTGTCTTGGAGTAGGGGCATGATCTAAGACATGCCATTTGGAAGGGGCAGTCATCACGCTTCTCTTGCTAGCATTTGACTTTCTCGGTATTTGATTTGTGGCTTCTCCTTCCCTTTCTTTCTCCTCTAGCACTTTTACATGCATCTTTTGTATAACTTACTGTTCATTGAACATTCTTGCCAGATGATCTTCCGGTTCTTGAATCCATAGAACACGTATCCCGTTTGTCGCCTTAACCAATAAAATAGCAAATGTTAGATTTAGCTTCAAGCTTATTTATAGCATTTGCATCAACATGGTCTCACATTGAAACAGCCAAATACTTTTCGGGGAAAGAATAATTTACACCTTCTTAGAACTCCCTTCTCTTAGGAATTACGAAATTGGAAGGTTGAAGGTCCTGTTATCAAAGCTGACGGTATTGATTGCGTCCGCCCGACGTTTGAGGTAAAACCCGCAGTGTAACCTCGTACTTACAGCACGTTCGATAAGCGTCTTGTTCATCCTCATTTGTTCCACGTTTTTTGTTGAAATTTGTTTCCGGAATAGTGCCATCCGCTTTATTCCCGTTCGGCCTGATATTGTTTGAAATTCATATCAACATGTCGCCCCGTTCGCCGGATCTCAAGCAGCCGCTCGGCCCATCGTTTCTCAACCATAGCTCTCCATTTCTTGAAGACTTCATACACTTCGGATTTATTTTTCGAGAAATAAACTTAAACTTTCTCGCCCAGCATCACTCAATGAAGGTTACATAATCGGTGAGCCTCAGAACAGCGAGCGCGTTGAACATGTGAACTAACTTGAAGCCTCTCGGTTGTCAAGGTTTAGCAAAGCCCGACTTTCTTCTGCTTTCGAACACGGCTCTCCTGGATATGATGATCGACCGATTTGAGCTCGAATTATCGCATTATTTGAAACTTAAGCGGGTTTCGTACCTTTTCCTATTTCGTAGCCGGCTGATCAGTTTGTGCCACAACATCGTCTTCTCGAGGAACTATCAATACTTGGCTTCTATAGTCATTTGAGGAACTCCGGTAAGGTACAAAGTACTATCTTCGGACTCTCGGGCTATAGTCATTGCGCTCGAGCTACCTTGAGTTTGCACTTGCGAATGTCGTTCGGTAACTATCTTCATCCCCAGGCGACTCGCGAGAAATCAAGCTCTTCCTGACTTGGTACATGCCTCGCTTTAGTCAATCTCCGGGTAGAACCATTGACGGCTTCAAGTTCACATCTTCCACGCCACCTTCAATCTTTAAGCGAGAACGTTAGCGAGATGGGCGATCCGTAATCTCCGGCCATATAATTCAACATTATATCACGAGTGGGTGTAGTATGAAGCGATGCTCTGAATCGAAAGAATCCAAGAATTTATCGAGGCAATCCAACGGACAAGAGTAGAGCGTCCACATGAGTCATCAACAACATTGACATCGCTCTTTGTTGCCACTGCTATTTACCGGATACGCTTGCGTGCCGCGGCAATGTGACCCGATCTTTTGGCATCCCGGCGCTCAAAATCGTCCTCCAAACCTCGACTTACTCTTCCCTCTTGACTTTGACCTCCATTTATTCTTGACGCTTCCTTTGTCATAATTCTACCTCTATCTACATTCAATCACGGGGGCCTTTCTCAGTCCTCGTTCTTAGAACTTCTTGAACGGACATCGCTCTTTGACCACATAGGCTGCAACTTCTCATTTCAGTGAATTACTCCACTGACTGACCCTCATCGGCTCCCAAACTATCGGCAAAGATGCCAATAGTATCAATGCTTGTAATTCATCACCGAAGTTAACTTCAACACTAAACAGGCGATTTATCGAACTATTGAAATCCATTAAGATTACTATGATAGGAGTATTCATTGACATCACGAGTGAAGCAGTTGCTTCATCCAACCGTACCTTATTGTTGGCAGATGGTTTCTCATATAGCCCCGACAAAGCTATCATCAAGCCCTTTGTCGTTGTCTCCTTAGTTATTAGCAACAACGTTTTCTATAGCCAGCAGTGTCAGCTATGCAGAAACATCTATCTAGGCTAGATTAAAATTTTTAATCTCCATATTTGGGCTTCGCCTAAAGGCTTATGAAGCTTCTTTATACAAATAATCCTCCTTGTTCGTCTTCAATGGGCGAAATCAACCCCATCGAATTTATCCCTCGGCATATGTCGATACACTTTACCGTACTTCGCCATTGAATTTCAGATAAACTATATCTAGACTCAAGCTTTCAACTGACTCGTACGATTATTGGGGAAAGCGAATGATACAGCTAAATAGATATATCAACACCCGACCTACGAGTCTAATATCTCGGAGTGGCGAACATTGAAAATACCAGTAAATACTTATTGAGAATCTTTGCTCTGAGGTTCTACACACCGATGCGTCACATTCTTCTTTGTGAGAAATCAACTAGAATGAACTCACAACGATTGTTACAAAGTCCTATCAAACTAAGCTTCTCCAATTGAGTAATACTTTATAATCTAGTATTCTCAATGACAAATCTACACACTAGATTTAGCTTAAAATGATATACAAATGATACTAATCAAGTAAGTGACTACATTGAATTTGGAACAAAAGGAATTTTGAGAGAAATTGGAATATTATTTTTTAGGATAATGAAATAAATGTGACATAATCCCCATTTTATTATTTGAACCGCCGTGTCGAGACCCCATTGAGACCCTTGGTCTGGAGAATGGCCAGTCTCGATAGCCTCGAACTTCTCGATGGGCTGCATGCAGACCGGCTCCAATTCGTGCATCGAGACCCCGTCGGGACCTCGAGGATCAGAGTGGGGTCTCGATCTACACCTTCAAACACTTAAAAAGAAATGCCTTGAACTCAACATATATGACAACGCAGAGAAATAAATATGTTCCAGCCAAATTAACTGTTAAAGTAATATAATAAAAAATATCTTCACCTCAAAATCCAATTGAATAGGAGTCTAGTCAACTTTAAATTATATTATAGCTACGAGTGTTATTGTAATGTATGAAGCCGATTTGTAGAGGTCATATTTGATAAAACTGAGGTATAATTACATAAATGGACCAAGTAATTGGTTATCGGTTGAAAGTTGGCACCGGTAAGTTGGTTATTTGTTTAGGGTTGGCACCCGTAAGTGACACATATATGGATTTGATGAATGAAAATGTGTATGTTGGGAAGTTTGAATTACAATGCTAAAATTTCACGCAGGACACCTGAACTAATGAAATCATTTCAAATAGACACCTCCATCCCGCGTCGCAATTGATTTTTATGAAGTTTTGCTGGAGGTTTCCATCTTGACATGCTTTTAGGGTGTAAACCCGCTTTGTCGGCGTCCTAAATCCGCCCCAAGGTAATTTTTGTTACTTGTTGTCAGTGTCCAAGTTTATACCATGTTGTATAATGTTCTCCATAGAAGCACATATATGGATTTGATGAATGAAAGTGTGTATATTGGTGAAGTTTGGTCTCCAATTTAAGGCTAAATTTCACTCTGAGAACTAAGAAATCATTCAAATAAAGCACCTCCATCCACCGCATATAATTGATTTTATGAAGTTTTCTTTGTGGAGGTTTCCATCTTGACATGCTGCAGTGCGGCTCCAAATCATTCTTTACGGTCATGTATTGACCGCTTGATGTGTATGGCTCAGGCTCATTTACATCTCTTGTAACCTTTGATGACTCAGAGGTAAGGCCCAGCAGCTCACTGTACATTCTGCCGCCCAAGAATGCTCTGTTTCTACATCCACGAAGCCTCTTTTGATGAGTTGGGAGACCCACCGAGGTCCATCACCTCGCTCTCCCCGCAAGTAAAATCCGTCGACCGGGGACCTTCCACGTATCGATACTCACCGTCTCAGGCCAGCCGCCAACTCCGCTTAAGTAGTGTTGAGATGAAGCCAGAGCTAGGCAGCAAAGCGGGAACTTGAGGGTGATCGGGACTTAGGAGGTCCGACTTCCGGGGAATTTTAGTCGAGGCAATTGGGAGGCGAGGTCGGGTGCAGCCAAGTCCCGACTGGTCTTAACAAGGGTCGGATACGGCTAATTTAAAAGGCGATTATGAGGCCTTTTGGCCCATGGTTTCCTATTCTGTTTAGGTTTTAGACCTAGGGTCTCTGTAGTCTATATATATGAGTGTTAGGAGTCTCTATGAGTGTGTGGAAACACACGCTACGCTGATAGTGATTGGAAATCAACCTTGTAGAGTTAGAATAAAGGGAGAGTTTATTCTTATTCTTATAACTATGAAAGTTTATTATAATTCTTGGTGAGGAGTTGTGAAAGAAGTCATGAGATATTCCAAGAGAGTGAGAGACTTGTGCACAGGAGTTTTTAGTGTGAGAAAACATGTAGTTGAGAAGGTCGCAATTAGGGTTCTTGAGTCGTGTAACAATCTTCATGTGATAATGTGTGGATACGCCGGGCTAGATGTGCGCTTTCACGTTGAGGGGCAGTGTAAATCCTTGGCCAATGCGATTTAATTTCATTTTCTATCTGTTTGTCATATCTGAGATTAGTTTATCGTCTACGGTTTTATGCATTGTCGTTAAATCGTATGGGATACGAGGTTAATGTCAAGTATGAGATTATCGATATCTTTGTAGTATTCACTATGATTAATATCGGAGATTGGTTGGCAAGCTTGGTGGATGTTGGATAACTAGTAATTGAGTGAAGAATGGGTTTGATGATTGGAAGGCTATTGAGGAAGGCTGTTTCCACTAGGTTGAAGATCGTGTTTATCTGAGGTGTGTTCTGAGTAGGACTAATGATGGAAGATGAAGGATGACTTTTAGGTGTGTTTAAGGCATCACAAGATTTATCCTTTGGAGATTCTTTTTAGAAGTCCGTCTTGAAGATGAAGGTCCACTGAGAGATTTGGGAGTATGGGTGATGTGAAGGCGGCATCCGCAGATTTATCATTGGAAAGATATCTTAAGGAAAAGTCATCGTGTAAATGGAAGTTCACGAAATGAAATTTGTGACATGGATTGTGTGGTCTTTGAGGTTTTCTTTTATCAAGCAGAGTGTTGTTTGCATTGATGATGGTTATGAAAGGAGCTTGAAGTGAGACCGGTGCTTGCAAACTACGGAGGTAAAATTGATAGAAGGTTTCTTGGTTATTAGAAGCTTGATAAATTAGAGTAGGTAGCGAGTTTCTTGAATGTGTTAGGAATGGATGTCGCCAATAAAATTCTGTGTTGTGGTACTAGGAGATACTACGGAAGTTTGGAGAAAGCCATGTAGAAGAGAAAAACGGGTTTGTGTTGGAGGTCAGACGGAGTGCCTGGTGACAGAATATAAGACTTCATTTGGTGATGAGTTACGGGAGATGGCGGGGGAGCACAACTTTGTTGCTTTCAAAGGTCAAAGGTGATGAATTGTGTTCAGCGTTGCAACCGGGTTGTATTACATGAATCATCAGTTGAGTGGGGATTTAAAAGTCGATGTGAGAGAGGTATTTCCTACCTCAGAAAGGATTTTACTAACATGAGAAATAAGATGTTGATCAAACATCGAGAAGGTCAATGAATTGGATCAAGTGGGAGTTGTCAAAGGGAAAAGAAAGAAGAGAGAATTCATTGACTAATCAAAGGTTGGAAGTGGTTCAGTGTCTAGGATGAAGATTGAGAAGATTTTCAAGGCAAAGACAGAACACGGTGATAATTTAAATGTGGGACAATTCCAACACGGGAAAGGATTTGGCTATGTCTCTTCGATAGTCAAGTTGGTGGCATTCAAGGCTGTTCTGGGATTGGTGAAAATGCATTGAAGTGGGATCAGCCGGTGGGAGTTAGGGGGATGATGAACTCGGCTAAAGCTCTTGCGGTTGAAGTTTGAGAGCGGTGATCAGAAAGTTGTCTTCAAGCGGGAGATTGTTGAGATGAAACCAAATTTAGGCAAAGTAGGGGAACTTGGTGAATCGACCTCGGGAAATTTGGAGTCGGAGATGAATTCGGGTGGAGCGAGTCCCGACACAATGTTGAAATGATATTTTGATTTCTATAACTATACCGTTGAAAATTATTGTAACAATTCATTTAGATTTTAGTTAAATGAGATCACTCAAACTAAGTGTTCAATGATAGTAATTGCTCAAAATACTAAAATGGAACTCCGCGATAATATCGAGGGTTATGCGATTCTTAGATCCATTACATAATAAAATATAATAATCATAATGGTCGATTATATTATTATACGACTAATAATGTGTGAGCGGAAGGTCACACACATACAATGACATTGAGTCATATTCCATGTATGGAATTAAATCGTGATTACAGAATTAGGAGTTGATTAAAATCCCAGAATCTTAGAATCAGCGTTTTTATGTTGATAATGTAAAATGTAAATTGAACAAAAACCGAATCAATTAACTTGCTAGTTGAATTCTGAGTTTAACGAGGGGATTCATTAGTAACTTGTTAAGTGCCTCATTTAATATAGAATTTGATACTTGACTTAATGGAGTTAGCTTATTCGGGCAAAAGCTTGAGGGAAGGGACTATTTAAGGAAAGAGATGAAATGAAAAAACTAAGTTTTCATTTCATCTTCTCCCTCAACCCCAAAACCGCCGCCTCTCCCTCTCTCCCTCTAGCATTTTTGATTCAGTTTTGACTGTTTGTTTGTCCGATTTGCTCACAAGATTCTAGCAAATCCGATCCGCGAGATTCGAGGCGCTCTTGGTGTGGACTAGCGGAGGCGTGTTTCTCTTGTGGTGCAAATTCGGTGGGGAGTTCGTCGGAGGATTCGTGAGAGAAGTTGATAACATCCGGCGCCTATTGCTTAAAACACTCGTATTCATACGTATACATATTTATATGTATGGTTTTTATTTTAATTAGGTATATATACATTTATTCGATCTTGGTTGTAGTTGTTCTTATTTTTTATGAACAAGTTCTTTAATTTTCAACGGTGACATCATGAACATTTAAAGTTCCATATATTCGATTACATTCATATATAACTTGTTGAATAAACACATTTTATATCATTTTCATATTTATATATATTACGACCCGTGAATATATGTTGCCAAGAATGACCCATGAATATATGTTATGAAAATTGACCCATAAATAAATATGTATTTTATACATTATTCAAGTTCATCATCTTTATGATTTTGATGATTTGAATTTAGATTTATGTTTCATGAATTGAAAGGGTTTTAAAACATATTTTTGATTAAAGTATAAACGTTTTTGTTGGATTTGATGCGTTTAAATATACCGAAATCACCATTTGTTTCTGTACTCCAAAAGGGACGAGAACCATCTCCAAAAAAATTCATAATTTTTTGGATAGCTTAAGTGTCCCAAAATAATTTTTAAGATTTCTGGATTGTTAATTGTTTAATTAATTATTGGAAAACTGTATTTTATAAAATTCCAATTAGAAAAGGTCAATAAAATTGTGTGGAATGTCTGGTTGAATTTTAGAATTTTTGGATGAGTTTAAAGCCTTCAAATCGTTTTTTTTTCTAACAATTAGGTCCAGATTGAAAACACGGAAATTAGAGGTGAAATGGAGGCGCGACCTTGCGGAGGCCTTCCGGAAGCGGCGTCCCGGCCACCACATTGGAGCGCGGCTCTGGAAGGAGCTGCCGGAGGTCCGGCGCGTGTCGTCGGTGGACGGCCGGTGGCCGATGCGTCCGTCAGCGTGCCATAGGATTAGGTTGTTCTGAAACCTAATTCGTTTTTAAAATATTAATTTCGGTTTTTTAGAAATTATTATCATTTTATTATTATGATAATTATAATTATCAATTTTGGTGATAATAAATTTAATTCAATAGTCCCTTTCATTATTTGTCCTTTTATTTATTTATTTTAAAAGGATTTGATCATGGTAATATCTAGTTAAATTATATGAAATGATTATTGTAATAATTATTGGACACAAAAAAAATATATATGATAGTTAATGCATTTAATTATACATATTTCTTGGATTTAATTATGAGATTCAAGTTTGAATTTAAAAATCCGATCACATTTAAATTGAATATTTTATGCAAGTTTATTTTGATTTATAAAATCAAAATGAAAACTAACCCCATATGATTGTCAATCATATATTTAAAATTACAATTTAATTGAGAGTAATTGTATGAACACATAGAATTAGTGTTTATTTACATATTAAGTAGATTACGATTATGTATTGATTGCATATTTATGCATTATTAAGTCGTATTTATTATGTATTGATGACATGTTTATTGTATCTTGAATTGCATTAAAATGTAATGACTTTTTATGAGTCCGCTTTTATTCCATACCGTTTACTATATTTATTAAATCGTAGTTTATGTGTTTTATTTATATATATATTAATCCCGAATGGAAAGGGATATATATTGATATGACCTAGTTTTTTATTTTTTGAAATCGATGTACAAACTAGTTTATTCGTTGTCTGCTGACTTCTTTAGTCGTTTTTATTATTATTTTGTTTTATTTTACGCGAAACTGCGTCTTATCTTGAATTGGGTTAGTAATAAATGTACTACTGAGTGGAGGCATTGAAGATGGCGTTTAAAAGTAATGGTGGTTTTGGAAGTTTCAAAAGGCTGAGAGAATCTGGTGTACTTGAGGAGTGTTGTAATAGGTTTATTATTTTAGGGTCATATCATATATCTCTTAAATGTGTATTATTTTTTTATTTTATTTTCATGGCGATTGCATATTGCTTGAGTATGTGCTACATATGACATGTAAAATAACTAAACAAATAATATGAATCTCGCCATAAATAATAATTTAAGCAAGCGTATCGAAACCAATTTTAAAGTTGTGCGAAACTATCCACGATAATAGGGGACAACTGTGATGGCGGTTATTATGCCTAGTGATACGGCAGAGTATGATAATGGATCATGTTGAAGTGATTTCCACTAACGTTGTGGGCTTTCAGATGATCATTCCAAGTAATAAATTGGTTTAATTGGTTGCTTAACCGGTGATTTTCACTAATGTTGTGGGCTCGGTGATACACTTGTTAGGTAGCATCTTATGAAGATTTCGGTAACACGAGAGTTATGTAGGTATTTACATAATTGGTTAGTTAACCAAGAAATGCGGTGTTGGTTTTTCAAAATGTATGCGATGTTGCGTTTTAAATCCGGCATGAAAATAGATCTTGCAAACTAATATATTTTGTGAGATTTCGGTAATGAGTGTTTACTTTGTAATTTATTTTGTAAGTGTTCCGACACATGATAGATTACTAAGCATTGTCATTTACATACATATATTCTTATGAAATTAAAATGGCTACCCCTAAACACAAACTCGCTTCGGTCTACACTTGAGAAGTCTGAGCTTAACAAACTTGAGCCGTTGATGGTAGTCTCGAGAGCTTAAGGATTGTTCTCAGTGGAGAATATATAGAATATGTGTTGAACACTAGGATCTATCCAGGACAGTAGCTGTTGCCATAATAGGGAGAAAAGAGGAGGCTTTATAGAAAGCACAAAAATTAAATGTAGATGTCAAATGTCTTATCTTTGGCCAATATGGGGCAGCATGCGTTCCCAAACTCGGTATGTAAGAGGTGAAAGCATAGGCATTGTACCCGACGACTTCGATGAGTTATTTGAAAGGAAAGCGAGAAATGAGAGATATGACAACATGCATTGCTCTAGATTGTGATAGGCTGGCAAATGGGCAGGCTGAAGACCACATCTCGTTATTGACAACTTCAATATGCATAAGTTTGTCTTTGTCTCTAAACGAAGCTGCATAAGATGATCGTTAATGCTAGATGATAGATCGGGGGAGGTTAAAACTCCCTCACCCTTACATTTTGG
This sequence comes from Lithospermum erythrorhizon, assembly GCA_019722365.1. Lineage (NCBI taxonomy): Eukaryota > Viridiplantae > Streptophyta > Magnoliopsida > Boraginales > Boraginaceae > Lithospermum > Lithospermum erythrorhizon. The sequence goes on along the minus strand of JADFUC010000572.1, from coordinate 1,159 downwards.
TGGTCCTGACAAGAAAAATTTAAGAAGAAGTTCAATGGTAGGGCTAAGGGTTCGAAGAAACCTATGGTTACCAAGAATTTTGAAGCGGAAGCAGTAGAAAGAAGGACAAGTGTAAATTCTTTGTGGGAACCTAGATTAAATTTCGGAAGTGGAGCCTCTGAGAGTTCTTAGAGATGGCAGGAAGAGATGGTCTAACGTCCGCTCTAGGCTATGGAACATGTATATATATATATATATATATATATATATATATATATATATATATATATATATATATGTTATTAAAGTTTGTGCTTAACTTCTAAATTCTACTTAGAGTAGGTCAGCACATCCTTGGCGTAAGTCTCGTATTTTTTACTTATTATTAGCAAGGAACTACGGGCAAGTAGAAATTACTCGAAATACGAGAGATGGATCGACACAAAGGGACGATCACGAGGTTGCGACCACAGCGGTATGATCCGTTAGTTTGAATTTTTGCCTCCGGACGTGTTTTAGAATTTGAACAATATTTCATATCTTGCTTTTAGTAGGAATATTCCTTCTTTTGTTTTGAATAATGAAGGGTTTTCCTTCCATTTTCAAAGTGATCCCAATGCATTTAGGATCTTTATAAGAAAGGTGTAATATAAGGTAATACATTTCTACGAGGATATTAATGCAGACACTTTCCAGACACGTCGATCAAGGGACATAATATTGATTAGGCCTGACCCCTAATGGCTTAGAGCCAACATACCTATGGCATTGTAGAATATGTCATGTAAACGAGAACCATATCAAGAAACTTCACTTCGGTAGAATACTTGACGGTTTCGATTATGGATCATACTATAAGTATCGACTTTGCCCTCTTTGGGCAAAATAATTGGGTAGCACCTTCACTAGACACAATGAAAGGGCAAGTGATTTGTTAAGGAATCATCTGCTTTGATGAATGCGGGCCAATGAACACACGCAAGAGTGGTTACATTTTACTTTATTATGTTTGCGATGATTCTGATAGATATGGGTATGTGTATCTGATGAAACACAAACATGAATCCTTTGATAAATTTAATGAAGTTTAGAAGGAAGTAGAGAACCAATTGAACGAGACTATAAAGATTCTTCGGTCAAGATAGAGGAGAAGAATATTTAAGTCAAGCAATGCATGGCA
>JADFUC010000866.1:0-126815 GCA_019722365.1 Lithospermum erythrorhizon | reverse complement strand
GAGCAGAAAGGCGTCGACGCCAAGAACAAAAGATCAGACTGCTATCAATCCCGTGATCTCCAAGTGTTATAACAAGAAAGTCCGTCAGTCTTTCAAGTTGGGTGACACGGTACTTCCGTCAAAAGACCAATCATCACCCATAAAAAAAGTGGAAGAAATTGAGCCAAAGCTGACGGTCCGTGACGCTGTCCGTGAGTGCAGTATACAAACTCCGGATCATACAAGATGGTAGATCAAGATTGAGTTAGGATAAAGACTAAATCAATGGTCGCCATCAAGATATATTATCCATAGGTTGAATTCAACTCCCCGCCCACATGAGGCAACCGTGTACGGTAACCACCACCCATATCAGACGTGGTTAAATCCATGACCGCATCTAACGATATCGTACGCTGGATAAACCGCGGGGGATCCTACCGTAGAAATTGTACGTAGTAAAAAACCTGTTAAACTCCACTATCGGTCTTATTAAGGGTTAAAACTTAAAGCCCCATCGAGTCCGAGATGGTAATCAACGTGACACTCTGTCCGCATGAGTATAAACTGTACCTGCACCCTCCAACCACAAATTATATTCCCTTTTGAACTACGTTTGACTTGATCCTCATGGATAAAATTCCTTGAGGTACGTGAAAGGGCTGAAGTCCCAAGTTCAATCATCACAAAAGAAATTCATTGCAAAGTATGACAATAAGCACATAAAATGAAAGAAAGTAGCTCGATAATCATTAACATGATAAAACCGCTTTGACTAATAAAAGAGTTAAAGTGCTACACAAAATAAAGTCCTAAGCAGCTTCCAGAAATTCATAAAGCTAAAAAGTGATTTTGAAATCACAAAGTCCTTTCTTCTGAGCATCCAAGTCTTCGGATCATAAGGTCAAGTCGCCATCATCCTTGCTCGTCAAGTACGCTTCCTTCGCAGACGCTGGCTCAAGGGTCGATACTTCCGACCGTAGCGATTTCATGTCTTCCTTTGGTTCACGAAGAAGGGTAATGGCGTCTTGTTTTCCCTCGCGTCTTCCAATTCTCTCAATTCCGCCTCTTTGCATCCGTCAATCGATTTCTTCGCAACCTCCGCTATATGCTTCGATTTCTCTTTCAATTTATGACCTAAGCCGTAGCAAACGAAAGTGTGAGGAAAAGATAATGTCCGACGACGTAAAACCGTAGTCACAAGATCGCGGAAGAGATTGGGCAAGGCTTTGAAAGAGTAAGTTCAAAGTGTCTTCTACAGGCAATTGACTTCACGATACTTCATCTCTTAAAGAGCATGACCAACTGGACCTGCATAGATATTATGTCCTTTGGTCGACTCGCCACCTTTTCACACAAGGCCTTCCAGGTATTCTCGATCACAGCTTGAGCGACTTTCGAAACAAATTGTACCCCTTCAAAGACAAGTGTTGCTCACCGCTGATTTTGCATACCATTTGAATCATCCACCAAGGACCCAAGAATTCCCAAGTCCTCACTCTGCAAAACAAAGCAAAAAAAAAAAAGAAAAAAGATCTCAAATGGGATAAAAGAACACATGTACAGTAAGTAAACACAAGGGAAAATGATGAACAAGATTTTACATTAAGCCCTGCACCACCATCTAAAGGCTCGTTTGTGGATGGTGGGAAGAAATCTCCCCCTGAAAGTACTTTTGTGGGCTTCAGAGGTTACCCCTCGATCTCACATGCTGGGGTTACTTGGGCCGCCAACACTATCCACCTCATCCTCCTCGAATATCTCCTTCCTTTTCCAAAGACGAGAAACTCGGTGGGTCATTTCCTCCTGAGTCCTGTGAGTCATTGCTTTAGGAGACAATGGGACAGCCTATTCCTAAATAGATGAAGCTCCTTACCCTCTTCCATGGGCGCACCGAATTTGAGGCCTACTGTATCATATTCTTCGAAACATTTACGACGGAAACAAAGAGGGATGAACGGATGCTCGCCGGTGAATCTTTGGCATATGTCTTTCAACCAAGCATCAGAATCTTTATCATGCGAAACTTGGATTCATGAGATGGGAAAAGTAGCTCGGTTAGTTCCAAATTTCAAAGTGCATGTGACGGAAAGCCTCAACCCAACATTTAACGGGACCCGATGATAACTCTTATCGTAGCATCTGAATGTCCTCGACGTAATCCGAATTGGCGAAAGCAAAGCCGACGTGATCAGAAGGTTCTCGTCTCTAAATTCACCATCAACTCTTCTAGGAGAAAAATTTGTAACGAGGACTCGTGAAGTAAAGATACTTTCAGAATGGTTTATCACCCCATCATCAACAAGAAAGTCGACGCAGTTCTTGATTCCAATTTGTCATTGACCAAATCATCACGGGATTGGTTTGAAAACGCCTATATGCAGAACTCTCATTATAATATCTAGCACCACCTTCACCACTGTATTTAACCATAAGTGGACCCTCGAAGTCTGAGGGTGATAGCGCAGGCTAGCATGAAGTTTCATCTAGCCTATACACGTAATGAATCGGGAAAACTTGTCTGCGTCCCCAGGGTTCTTCGACTTTGCAATGAGATTTAAGCCTCGGTAAATGCTCGATAAAACAGGTACTGCAAGGCTAACTCTCTGACCTCTAGCCATGAAGCAGGCCATCTTAAATACCTCTGGCCGAACACAACCCGCTGGATTTCTAGGAAGAACGAAAACACAAATCCAACAAGATATAAAAGCAGCAAGGTAAGTTTCCTCCATCAAGTCATCTCGAACATTAAGGTCAAAGAAGGGTTTCTTGTCTTTATTAGACCATGGTCTTATCCCCTCGGCTCTCTCGGCCGGATTATGCGTGAGACCTGACCGCCTACTCGTGTTTTTTGTTCCTTCCTTTGGGAGTGAAGACTTATACAAGAATGGAATCTACACCAAAATCGCGGGATTCAAATACCAAAGGAAGTCACGATTTAGTTCTCTTCTTTGGACAAAGCATTTAAATGTACGGAACAAATATTTGCAAGTCTGGGGTAAAGTGGCATTGTTTCTTGTCCAATATCAGAAGCCTGTAAGACTCGGGATTACCTCATCAAATATGGCCTCCCAATATAGTGAAGACCTCCCAAATTGATACACGTCCCAAAGTTGATATGTATGTCTCCCCCATAAGTAAATAAGGTATTCAGAATGGGCCCAAGACTCAAGCACGCCTGACAATGTTAGAAACACGATCATACGTGTACAAAGAAGCATACAAAGCATCATATATCTCACAGCTTACAAGTGGTCCTTTTTTGTTCCCCGCAGAAAGCACGTCTTCAAACCTATTCCCAATAAATTTCGCTTGTATATCGGAATTCTCAATAAAATTGATAGTATCACCCTGGGTTACTTCGTTGGAGACTATCCATTTTTTCAACATCATGAGGGGATCGCCAGACGTCATGAAAGCGTGATTTAGTAGATAAAAAGAAGATGGATAATTCTATCACTTTGTCCAAAGGTCTTTATTATGCCCACACACCATTCTCAGAATGCCTTCTGTCAGCGGCTACGGTTTGGCATAACCCTTGAATAGAGGAGCATGCTAGTTCCTCCAGACGATCATCCAAGGTAGCATCAGAGATCCGCAAGTAGTCGGGGCGGCCCCTACAACTTTCTGGTGAATGCGACTATCTCCAAAAATCCCGGCAGAGCGATATAAAAAAATATGTTAGAAGCCGAGAGATGGACAGGTATGCAAAAACACAAAAGTTGTCACAACTACGTATTTCGGTACAAGGTATCTGCCGCAGTATCTCGTACAAAGTATCTCTGCACAAGTATCTCGCTACAAAGTCACAACTTACAAGTATCTCGGTACAAGTATCTCATAGTATCTCTGCACAAAGATCTCAGCCTACAAAGTATCTCAACAGTATCTCGGCTACAAAGTGTCACAACAAGTATCTCTGTACAAGTATCTCGGCTACAAAGTATCTCGGCTACAGCGTCACACAAATTTACAAGTATCTCGGTACAAAGATCTCGCCTACAAAGTATCTCGTACAAGATCTCACCTACAAAGTATCTCGGGTACAACCACCTCGGCTAAAGTATCCACTACAAGTATCTCGGCCGCAAGTATTCAGTACAAGTACCTCACAAAGTATCTCGGGTACAAATATATCTATGGTAAAGTACCTAATTGCATAAATATCTTGGCTCCACTTACTCTAAATGTAAAAGATATGACATAACGCAAGAAAAACAAAAAAAAAGTTTGGCATTCCCCAGGCCGGGCCTTCTTACCGCGCTATGGTTTGGCATAACCTCGAATAACAGGAGTATATACGCCAGTTCTGCATTTGATCATCCGCGTAGCACGTAGATCTCAGAAAGAGTTTCCAAGGCCCCTTACAATCCTTTCGGTGAATGTGACCATCTCCAAAATCCCGTGAGAGTGATATAAAAAATATGTTAAGGAGGAGAGATTGCTGTGTATGCAAAACACAAAAGTGTCACAACTAAGCAAAGATCTCGGTACGTATCTCACGCAGCATTCCACAAAAGATCTCTGCACAAAGATTTCTGGGCTTACAAAGTTGTCATAGCTACAAGTATCTCAAGTACAAGTATCTCGCCTACAAAGTATCTCTGCACAAGTATCTCACTACAAAAGATCTCAGCCTACAAAGTATCTCTACTACAAAGGTCACAAATATGTTATCTCGGTACAAGTATCTCACTACAAAGTATCTCTACTACAAAGTTGTCACAAATACAAGTATCCGGTACAAAGATCTCAAATACAAAAATCTCGGTATAAAGATCTCACTACAAAGTATCTGCAATAACTACCTCTACATAAAGTATCTCGCCTACAAGTATCTCAGTACAAAGTAGATCTCGGCCTAGCATTCAGTACAAGTACCCGGCTACAAAGTATCTCGGATACAAATATATCGCGAAGTACCTAAATTGCATAAATATCTTGGCCTAATTTACTTAAATGTAAAGATATGACATAATGCAAGAAAAAAACAAAAAAAAAAAACAACTTGAATGATGGGAATGTAATTCATAGTATCGATATGTAATGCATAGCACGGATATACGGATATGTACGTATTGTACGCAAATGATGTGAATGCAAAGAAATAATGGAGTATTAAAGACGATGAAAGTGTGCAAAGTAATAGAAGTCAAACAAAATTCTCCACACTACATGCATTTCCGTAAACAAAAAAGCTTCAAACAAATATTTTCATTCAGCATAAGCTTGTGCTACTATGATCATTTGGAAATCATTACCCTTGATGTTAAGTTATCATAGTCATCAACTTAGAAATTGGCTACCGCAATTCATAACTGAATTCACAAACGCTGGTGGCAAACAAAAGAATTATCACGCCTGGCTAATGGTGAAATTTATGTTATGCCGGGAAACGAATCTGGGATTGAGTTTATTCCTACAACAAAATACATGATTTCTCCTCAAGATAAATGTGGTTTCAAGGGTGTGGAGTTTTCACCTAGGAAGAAAGTTAAGAGGTAGAGTCGATGTCCGATGCCGATATGGAATGTTTTGTCGAGCTCAAGTTGAGTGTAATCTGCTAGAAATTAAATGATGACAAACACTGAGTAATACGTATATCGAAAGAAGCACCGACAAAAAAATATTAAAAAAGGGAAATAAAATACATTTAAAGCTTTCATGACATTGATGAAAAGAAAGCATACCGAGTAGATATCGGTAAGAATGAATCCAGGTGGAGTCGTGAGAACAATGCAAAGAAAATGGTACTAGCTTGTTGCTTATATAGAAAATGGGGATAAGGTGTTTGAACAATTAGGGAGTTTATCTTCTTATTTAAGTTTGAAAATTATCCTCCCGCTTAGGTGTATTTGATTGTGGTTTGTTGGGAGTCCTTCAAATGTTCCAAGATTCGAGGGGAGAAGAAGATCATGATTGAGTTGCCATTCAAACGTAATCTGAATTGCATGTTTTGGTGGTATCAAGTTATCGTCACCTCTTAGTATTGCATGTTTTCTTCACAAGCTTTGATGAGCTTACTGCCTTTGAGTATGACTAGTTTAATTTGGCATATCAAGGCCAACGAACATTATCAAAGTAAACAAATATCATGCTGGGTACTTTCACGTGATTAGTCTAACGGTGGTTCGATGAGAACAAGCACTGGCCTGTGAAGATTGACTATTGTTTGATAATTTGATCGAACTCCGACTACCTAAAGACTCATAAAATTGCACGTACGCTGCCCGAGGCATTTGCTGGGTAACGTAAATTTATTCAATAATGTCTAATTAAATTAGTTAATTAAGTTCTAATCTACCAATTATTCGTTGGAATTTAATTAATTGAATCACGTCCAATTCAAATGGGCCACATGTGTCGCTTTATTATCAAATTATAAACCGGCTGCATTAAAAAATTGACCGCCGAATTATGGCCCGACAACGAGAAACGGATCATAATAAATAATTATTTCTCCAAATAAACATTTGGAAATACTAAAGAGGTCGGATAATATATCTTTTAAATAAATATGTTATATACTTTATCGAATAAAATCATATAATTATTCTTAATCAAGTTGGAAGAATAATTATCGTGGCTGCCCAAGCCGAGACCCGTCAAGCCCAAGTTCAAACGAGACCAACCGAACTCAAGCCCAATCGAAGGCAAGCTCAAATCCAAGCCTATCACCTAATACGCCTATAAATGGGGAGTAAGATTTCTCATTCATTTTGTGTGATGGAATTCATTTGCAAAAGACGACAAAGTAGGCTAAAGGTAAAAGCCTCCACAAATCAGTAACTCTCCCTCAACATTCAAGTTGCATCCGAACATTCAAAACCTTCGCCTTTGAATCAAACATTCAAACATTCAAATCTTCAAATCTTCAAACATCCAAGCATTCAAACATTCGGTGTCAAGATCGCTTATTCAAGCTCTTAAATTGAAGTGCGAACACCCAAGTGTTCAAGCTGTTCAATAATCAAGCTCAAGAACGTTCGCGCGCCTTGACTAGAGCAAATGGCAGTAATCGAGGAATAAATAGAGATTGTACCAAATCATATCAATAACATTTCGGTAAACCGCTTATTCCCTTGTCTTCGACTTTAAGGAAATTTGTCGTTACGATCTAATTTACAAAAAAGTGTTACACTCACACTACCGCCGGCCGAACCACCGTTGAACAAGCATCAAACGCCATCATTCGACGAAGCCGCCACTACTAAGCATATTAAAAAGGTAGATCATGTCGTGGGGACATACATACTCTTTTGATTGGCTATTTCTGGTCAGATTATATAATATGATTCAAACGTTAGTTTTATTACCACTGCCCAAAAATATTTATATCGAGTCATATAAATCATTTTAAAAAGTATTAATGAAAAATGATATTAATGAAATTAATTTTAAAATATTAATGAAAATGATATTAATGAAATTATTTTTAAAATATTAATGAAAAAATGATATTAATGAAATTATTTTTAAAATATTACTTTTTGTAATTCTTCTCATAAATATAATTAAAAAAATTATTCATGATCAAAATTCGAAAAACATAAGTTAAAAATAAATTGGATTTCAACCTCACTAGATTTCATCCTAATTCAAACATACAAAAAAATTTTGAGGCGATTGAGCCCCGCCTTTACTTTTTAGATACGATTTAAGGTTTTTTATTTTTGCTTTGTTTATGTTTAATTTTCCCAAAAATGATGATTGACACTTATTTCTTTTATTTAATTAATAATGAAGCCCTGTGCACGGGTTTACCTAAAAAACATACAAAAAAGTTGTATAACATCAAACATCTAATTACTTCATTTGTAATTAATATCTACCAATATAATTTGTTTAAATTCAACTTCTATGCCGTTCATTAGAACAATTTATAAAATTTATTTTGACTAATGTACCTGGCTGGGATCACCTATGCTAACTGTTGATTACTTTCACATTAACACAAAATTCGAATTTTGTATTTCACTCTTAAAGAACCTATAGTTCCTTCAATTCATTTGTATTTATAGAGTAGATTACAAGGCGGAAAATTCATTTGTATTTATGGATTTAAGCACGATCTCTCAAGCCGAGATCCTTCCCATTCAATTTTAAGTTTGCTTTCACGAGCTTAACGAAGAACCAACGTGACAAAGTTCAAGGGGAGGTTCATTCACTTTTATGGAATAAGTTAATCTAATTGATTAAAACAAAGTTCCTTTGTGTTTTAATCGATTGTTAACTAAACTACATGAATGCTGTGATTCATTCATATAAGCTACCTATTATTTATTTCACGTGCTATCAAATATATAATATACATATATCAGATCCCTCGATGAAATGAAAGCTAAATCCTGTAAGTAGTCTATGTTTTCTAGGCAACATGAATTGTCGATTACACCTCTTCAAGCCTAGAAATATAGGATAGCCAAAGGCCTCGGGTCGACAAATGATAGTTGTATGACAAAGATCATACGACTAACATAGTTGATTAAATGAACAAGATCGATCACGCAGCTCAAGCAGACTAGATCAATACCGCTGGTCAGCCGGTCCTAAGGACTGTGGAGTCGTGGGGTATGATCGAAACGAATTCATTGAAGATACGATATCCGTTGGCCCTATGATATTTGTTTAGAATTTTAGGTTCGACAATTTTAGACCTAATGAGCATATAACTATTCAAGTATATAAGCTTCCAGATTTTGACTATTATGACCAAACATCTCGCCTTTAAAAAGGAGATTTATAACGGCGCATGTTGGGTCAAATACAAATCCAGTATAACGATAGATGTTTATATTGGGAGTGGATTTATCCATTTGGATATACAGCAAGACCCTCAGCCTCTCTGCCACGCTGTACTGATTGCTTTACGGACGTCATAAATGTGCTTTTATTCAGCTTCATACCGAAAGTAAAAAGAAAGTCAGCGGTGTTTCAAGTGACACACTTTATGGTTAGCCTACCACCAGATCGCGTGTTAAAGGAATCAGATAAAGAATCATCCAAGCGGCAAGCTGGGAAAGGCTGAAATCAATGAAAAATCGATTCTCTTTTTATTATGCCCGCTGGGCGACACCAGGTATCAATTCATTTACTTCGGTTGCTAAATGATTACTGAACTTAGCGTCACCTTAGTAATCAGATATTACTAGTGCTGTTCTCATGATAATTTAAGGGCTTAAGCGAGCGATCGCTAGATCTTACTATTAATCGTTATACACAAGAATTACCTCATTATTATTCAACTTACTATTATCCGAGCCTAAAGTCACACACATACAACGACGTTGAATTATATTTCATGTATGAAATTAAACCATTTGCTAAATCAGAGTTGATCAGAATCAATGAATATTATCAATTTGGGAATTTTACATCGATAATGGAAAATATAAATTGATGAACTCGAATTAATTAATTAGTCAATTGAATTAATTTATAGTTAGTTTGAGCTCGTTAGTAACTTGTTAGTTACTATTAATAACTTGTTAGTGTTTGATTTTACTTAACGGTTTAATCAATTAAACGGTTTCTGGCCATTAACTATTCGTCGTATTTTAGGTTAAATAATAATATTATATTTAACCTAATGATTAGCTAATAAAAACCTAATGATTGGCAAAAGCATAAGTTGGCATCCATTTTCTCTTTGCCGTGAAAATGAAAATGAAACCTTAAGGGTTTCATTTGTGGTTTTTTCATTCTTTTTATCCTCTTTGTTCTAGCAAGCACAAGTAGATTCAACCTCTCCCCGTAGCGCAACCAAGCAGTAATCTGGGGATTTAGTGTTCAAATTTGGAATTCAAATGAAGCTTTGTGAAAGAATTTGTTGATAGACTTCCGCCTCGATATCATCAGAATGCTCGTTATTCATATAGTTATTATGTGAATTTAAATTAATATACATTATTTGAGGATCCGGGATGTGTGAATTTGATATTTTATCACAATAAAATTCATACTAGATTCTAACACTGTGAACTTTGAAAAAGAGGAGATTGAGTATGAAAGTCATAATTTGTGGGAAAAAGAAGAGGACATTCGGCAGCTGAATATAACAAGCAGGTATAAGTGAAGACATGTTCTCGACATGACATGTCTAAACGAATTTCATTTGTTTCTTGCACTGAAGTGTAATAACTCGCTTCCTACCAATATTATGTTGATAGTATATAAGTTTCTCGGTGGAGTATTTCTCAAAGTGAAATTAAAATTTCAAATCGAGTAGTGGAGAATTCAACAAATCGGCCTGCTATGGTATATTTCGCTCAGGCGGGATCCTATGATAGTATAAATAATTTTGGAATAATATCGATATATCGAGATTTAAAGATGGTATTGGTAGTAATATATGTCTCTTGTGGAATAACACAAATTAAATCGGTTTATCGAGATTTAAGCTGAAGGTGTGAATTAACCGAAACCGAATCTGAATCCTAAATTTCTTCCCCTAAATATCCCACTCCTACCACCACTATTCCTCATCCTCATCCATTCCCTCTTCTTCTTTCCCTCTTGGCCGAATTTCACTTCCCCTCAAAATTTTTTCCATTTTCCTTTATCGATTGCCTTCTTTAAACTCAAGATCAAACTGTGGATTTTGTTTCCTCATCATCTCATATCATGACGGGATTTTTTGATATTTTTGAGTTTTAAAGAGTCAATTTTATGGATTTTGTTGACTTTTTAGATCTTGAATTTATGATTTGCATGTAAATGTCAACAAAATTGTAATATATGGCTGACTTTTCTAAATTAACTTTAAATTGTAATACGAGGTTGTGAGGGACTTTAATATAGTTGTTTTGGGTATAGAATTATTGGTTCAATATGGATAGTAGAGACTGGCTGAAAGTTTTGGGAAAGTTCGATAGCATTTGGCGCCAATCGAGGTTGTGAGCTTTTAATGGATTAATTAGTTGTCAATTGATTGGTTGGATTGATTGTAATGCTTAAAGTGTTATTGTTGGGGTAATAAAGGCCATTTAATCGAATATCGAGATTTTGGCCAAGCTTGGCAATTAATGTAGTTACGTTTGAATATTAAAAGTATAACACCCGTGGATGCGGATGACAAGTAAGCAGCTTGTAAATTTGAATCGCGAGACGCGTATAACACTCGGGATTATATATATGTTAAGAGAGGTTATTCACTGACGCGTATAATGTATAATTTCTTTTGAATAAGAGTTGAAATTTCGTATCTAGCACGGTGACCGCCAGAGTCAATACTCACCGCTGGGCTCGAGAAGCAGTACAAATCTCACTTACTGAACCTTTCATATATATTATCTTATATGTTTTGACACGGTATCGCGTGAGTATGATTGATATTACGTGAAATTTTGAATTATGATTCATATTACGAAATAATCGAGATTTTGATCGATATTATGAGATAATTATGATTATGAGTTATATTATGAAATAATTGAGATTACATCGATATTATGTGTAATTCCGATTTATGATTCATATGATGAAATAATTGAGATTTTTATTGAGGTATATTACGTAGATAATCGAGATTATGATTTAGATTATGAGATAGTTGTGAATACGACCATGTTACGAGATCGCTGTACGGTACGCGTGGGTCAAAGGCCGCGTGGTCAGCAGATACGCTTAATGATTTGTGTGTTATTATGAAATAAGATTCCAATCGAGCGTCAGCGCCGCGCCAGATATCGCTAAGGGAATTACGGATTCGGGAGGCTCGCGCGATACGACATCGGCGCGTGAAATTTCGGCCGGAGGATGGCGAGGCCCCATCTGACATGCTGGAGGTGGATTCTACGATTATTCTTTTATATGATTCCCTACAGATTATTTCGCTTACTTATATGTTTATTATTCAGGAAAGGATTTCATTTGATGACTTTGCGCGCCGAGACTGCTTTTCCTTAAAACGAATATGCACCGCTGACCTGCTATAAAGGTTATGTGATATCGCATGAGAGAACTCTATGTGATTAGAACAGCTATTTATCATATACTTAATATATAAGCATATGTTATATATATATAATGAATATATGTGACGACGTTTCACAGATTTGTATTCACTCGCCTAATAAATTTAATTCCCTATTCTACTAAGGGCATTTTATGCCCAGTTCTAAGGGGTCGATCAACAGGCTAGTTCTAGTCGCATTGATAGGTCAGCAGATTGAAGATCATGTATTTGCACAAGTATTAGGAATCATCACTCTACCATTTCCGTGTCAAGGTCGAATTTGCATATCGCTAGACCCGTGTATCAGATTTCTCTATCGAGGATCCGCTGCCATACTTTCCCCTATGTTGCAATCTTTTGATTTCTCAGGTATCTTCGAGTTGTATCATTGGCGTGGATTTGTATTATGTTGTTCGTTGTTTTATTGTATATGTTGTTAGTCATCAATGATGGACAAAAGTGTATTTTATTATTATTAATGTCAAATGAAGTCTTTTATGTCGCCATCCATCGACCGGGTGACTCGTGTACAGTTGGGTTGATGATCTTAACTCGGTGACGTCAATTGGCTAAGGTCAAGCACAAGCATCTAAACTTCTTGTGGATGCCGTAGAAGCCAAAAAATATGCAACGTAAAGCTCGAGGAGTGTACTTCGTTGCTTGATGCTTTGGTAAGTGAGGATAGCACAAACAGCCAAATGTTTTGACCTGACTGAGATTAGGAAGATTGTGATGTAATAGTTCAAAAGGAGTTTTATACTTGAGAGATTGAGAGGTTAATGCATTGATCAAGAACATTTCATAATGTAAAGCTTCTACCCAGAACACAGGAGGTAAGCATGCCTGAAACAAGAGACCTCTAATTTTTTGAGAGATATATCTATGCTTTCGTTCTGCCAGACCATTTTGATCGGGAGTATATGGGCATGAGTATCTAAACAGAATACCATTTGTTTTAAAATATGACTCAAGTTTGTGGAATTCACCCCCTTCATCAAATTGAAATGTGATCAAGGAAGCATTAAAGACATTTTTAAGCATTGCCTGAAATTGAGTTATGGCCTGTAGTGTGTCAGATTTAGCTTTTAGTGTATACACCCAAGTAAATCTAGAGCAGTCATCAATTAGAACCATGTAGTATTTGAATCCAGAAGGAGAAGCAGTAGAAGATTCCCATAAGTCAGATTGAATCAAAGAAAATAATTTATTATTTGCTCTACTAGAACAGAAACGAAGCCATACCCTTTTTGCTCAATTGACACACATTGCGAAAGTCAGGTCGAATTAGTGTTACAATTAATAAGCTTGCTAGAAACTAACTTAGAAACTACTATAATATTGGGATTACTAAGACTCAGATGCCATAGCTCAAAGACATCAGAATAATGAAATGAAAAGCAAAATGTAGAGTCAAATATGTGCAGGATACAATTAATTCCTATTACTGGATATCAGCAAGGTTCCTCGTCCTCGATCCTCACATTAAAAAGAGTGGTTAAGAAAAATCTGAGACATTTGTTATCTTCACATAGTTTTTGAATAGAAATAATTTTTATAAGAGAAGCTACAAGTACATCTTAGATGAAGGACATCATTTTCGAGTGTGTCAGAGCAAGTATCATTTATGTGTAATAGATAATAGAGCTCCATTTATACCATGACACTACTAGAACTAATAAAAGGATGTAAGTTACTTAAGCAGTAGGTTACTACTCTCACCATACGATTTAGTGGCTCCACCATCGAAAAACCGTGATAAGAGAAAGTTGTCCTCATTCACCTGGATCAAGTGATCGATGCAAATGTAGGAGTAAAAGCATGATCAAATCTCTTCCTGTATTCAAAAGTTTTATGGTTGAATTTACCACGTATCTCACATTTTATGCCCTTTGGAAGCATATGCAGTTTAGCCCTAAGATACCGGGGCCAGGCTGATCTCGACCGAGATAGTTCATAGTTCCTACCCTCAAGAAGTTCCTCCGGGTCTTGCTCTCGAAATTGGCCCCATGAGCTATGAAAGCAAAAATACGAGTACAAAGATGTACAGATATAACGAACCGGCCATATATCAAACAAAAAAAAAAACCGTAACTAAAGTTACTTTAATCTCATTGTCATGTGGTAATGAAGCCACTGACTTGAAAGCTTAATTCGTGCACTGAGGCGGCAATCTACTAGACCGGGTAGCCCCAAGGTTAACACAAAGAATGCTCAACAGTCCACTCGCAAACAAAATTAAGCGAAACCTACAACAATTCTCAACCAGAAAACAAGAAACTAACGTAAAATATGCATTAAATATTACGTAAAAGTAAGGCAAATTGAATGTATAAAAAGATCGAAGTGGGGGGCGAAGAGCGTAACTCACAACACAAGCGAATGCACGGAAGAGGTCCGATGTGGCTCTATTTATAGAGAAGGAAGAGGCCGGTTTTGAATCAAGTTAAAAAAAAAAAAACGCCAGAACATCCAAGCATTTAATGTCATAGACACGGTGATGAACGCTGTATCGATGTGGCGATGAATGCCGCAGAATGTACTCTTATTCAAATGAAATCGATCAAAAGAAATAAAAGAGAGTGCAAAGGTCTTCTTTAGCTCGCACCGCGTGTGCTCCACCAAACACCAAACACCAAACACTAACACGGTCCGAAATGAAATGGGCCGGGCCGTATGGAGCGGGTTATTTTAGCGGGCTAGACTTATACCAAAAGCCTTAGTCATTTGAACAAGCAATAAAGATTGGGTTATTTAAATAGAATTAAATGGTGCTCAAAAAACAATGTGGGAAAAAACTAATGTGCCTTTTCAAATTCCCAAGGCATTCAAGACAATACTTTTATTATGTCCAACAATCCCCCACAATGGCGAAGGGAAGGAATGTGGTGCTGCCAAGGAGAAATTCCCGTCAAGGAGGGGTTGAGTACTTGCCGCCAATATCTTTCGATTTGAATCGACACATAGTGAAACGGGGCAACAACTTCGCATCGACGAGTGAACTTCGCTCTTGAACTTATCAATTTCGATCAGACCTCCCACAACATACTATACCCTCTAAATTGGGTGAGGTCCCGCGAAATGCACAAACACGCTGCTTTTAACGCTTACGCTGCATTAATCTTGGTTCCATGAGCGCCTAGAAGACAAGCCCTAGTCTTTCTCATAGATGGCGGCTCCCACCATCACACTCACGTAGAACTCCTATGGCTGTCTCAAAACACTATCTTCAAGTTATATGGACTTAAGTCCATCCTCACAAAAATTTCCATCTCAGCACCACCAATGCTGTTATGGAAGCGTCATGACTAAAATTCAATACATGCATCAATAATACCAAACTTTGGTTAGAATAGTCATGGATAAATCCCCCATCAAGCTGCCCAATAAAGCACCACCAAGTATATGGCTATAGGATTTTATCAAGCACTACTACACGCCCATGTGATAGAAAGAGTTTATCAAGAAGTCAACATGCTTATCTTGATTGTGGCTTCAAATGATCCCCCTCGACGCCTCCAGAATAACTCGCCTAGTTAATCCCTAAGTAAAAAGGATCGCTAAAGATTGCTCGGACCTCACATAGTCCACGTAAATAACCCCATTTTCAGAGTCGCCTTACCAATTCATGTCTAATTTGCATGTCTTTTCTTACTATCAGAAGTACGATTCTTGGCAACTCCAACGGTCGCCGAGACTCACAACAGAATGGTACCTGGCATCGCCTCGGTTCTCCCACAACGGTATAATGCCTAGTAGGTTCTTCAACCATTCAGCCTTTCGACCGCAGTTCTCAAGCGCACCTAACTCGACCTACGGGCGGAGCTGCCATGCAAGTCCGGCTTGGCGTGTGACTTCCAAGAAATAAATTCCAAGCGTAAACAATATTATCCACCGGTGAACAAATATCATCACTACTGCATCTGGGGCTAGCATCACAATACCCTTTCTAACACAAAGCAGGAACTCCTTAAAGTTCAAACTAACCTCAATAGTCCCTTTAAGGTATCTAAGTAATCGATTTAAGAAAGATCCCAATGCTCACTGTGGTTAGCGGTATACCCGACCAATCCTACTAACAAAGATAAGCAATATCGGGCCGAGTACAGTTAGTCAAGAACATCACACTCCCAATAATCTTAGCATATTCTATTGGAGAGACACTATCACCCAAATTTTTCATCAAATGTACACTAGCATCATAGGAGTCCCAGCAGGCGAACCTCAAAAAAGCAACCTCCTCAAAATCTTCCACATAACGTAGATTGACTCACGAGATACCTCCGGTTTCTCACAACTCGAACTCCTAGGATAGTATCAACTTCTCCTAAGTCTTTCATCTCAAACTTAGATGACAAGAAATCCTTGGTCTTATTCACTATAGTCATAGTCTTACCAAAAATCAACATATCATCAACATATAGGCATATGATCACACAATCAGGTCCTAACCCCTTAGAGTATACACACACGTAGCTCTAATTGTTCACAACATAGCCATTACCCACCAAAGTATCACTAAACTTCATACCACTGCTTTTTGTGCTTCGTTTCAAACCATATGTAGATTTTTTCAGCTTACACACTTACCCTCCCCGACTGACTACAAAACCCTCAAAGTTGGGTCATAAATTCCTTCCTCTAGATCACCATTCAAAAAGGCAGTCTTAACATCCATCTGATGTATCTCTAACCCATGAATAGCAGTTAAAGCAATCAAGGCCCTGATAGTGGCCATCTTAGTCACTGGAGAATAAGTATCAAAGTAATCTATATCCTTTGTAAAGCCTCGAATCACGTTCTAGCCTCTCAATCTCTATCAACCAATGTCTCATCTTTTCTTAAAGATCCAATTTATTACTAATAAGTCAGAACCCTTAGGTAAATCAACTAACTCCCAAGTTTGGCTCTGACACACCGACCAAGTTCACCTAATGGCCTCTCTCCAAAAGTAAAGATCAATAGACCCTACGGCCTCACAAGAAGTCTTAGGATCATCCTCACACATAAAGCCGAAACTAGTTCACTACTTATATAATCATCACATGTAATCTCGTGATAGAAAGTTCACTATAAAGTCATCTCCAAAGTATTTCTCCACTCTGTGTCTCTTTACTCTTCTAAGTCCCTCTAAAGCTTCCTTAGAGTTGGGGATGAACTAAAGATGCACATCAACACGTGGCGTCATGTATATCAGTACATCACGCATCAGTATATCACGCTAATCAGCATATCATTGAAACAGGAGAAGACAAACATGCTTTTTAAAGGAAATACATGCTCAAAAACTCAAAGATCTCTAGCCTCGTGATATAGAACGATCGATAAAGACATTTAATCTGCATGCGAAGACTGCTCGAAGATACCCAATGAAAAACACAAATATAGGTCTTGGGGTCCAATGTTATCTTCTTAGGCTCAGTGCAAACCCACCTTAGCTGTATTAACCCCCACACTCTAAACTCCTGCTGTGGGATAACCCTCCAAATCTCATAGGAGTCTTATCTAACTTCTTACGGGTACCTCAAGCACGCGACAAGCACTTAAAACCGCCTCCCCCACATCTCATCAAGAAGTCCGTAACTTAGGAGCATAAAAGATTCATCATTTTTCAAAGGTTCCGTTTTACGCTCGCCTATCCCATTTTGTTGAGGTAAGCAGGCACTCAGTCTCATGGCTAATCCCATTCTCCTCACAAAACCTCTCAAGGTAGAAGACCCATACTCACTCACCCCGATCGACCTGCCTCTTAATCTTCTAATGTTCTGTTCTCTACTTCATTCTTAAACTTGATAAACATATCCTCAGCCTCACTCTTAGCCCCAAGAAGGTAGACCCTAGTATACCTGTAATGCCTACCTATAAAGGTCACATAATAGTGCTTTCCCCCTTTACTCCTAGTGTTCTTAAAGTCGCCTAGGTCGTTAATTAACTCTGCATCATTGCCTAAGTGGTCACAAAGCTTCATTAGGCTTCGGTAACGTTTAGCTTCTACACAAATTGGGCATTTGGCAAATTTCGATGAAGATAAGGTATGATGTGACAATTGCATGAGATGTTTAATGGACGCAAGATTAATAATGCCCGTCTAGTATACAAATATCAATAGTCTCAATAATATGTTGTAAGTAGATGTATTATTATTAATCGCGAAGCGTACAAATATTCGTAATAAATAAGCCACCACTGAGATAACCCTTTCCTACAAACTCTCCACTACGAGTCACTACAACCTTGTCAGCCTCAAATACAAGTTTCAAACCAACTTTGTTTAATAAGGCACCGTACACTCAGGGGTCATGACGCAAAGTTGGGTACATACAATACATTACAAG
The DNA here is from genome assembly GCA_019722365.1 of Lithospermum erythrorhizon. Classification (NCBI taxonomy): domain Eukaryota; kingdom Viridiplantae; phylum Streptophyta; class Magnoliopsida; order Boraginales; family Boraginaceae; genus Lithospermum; species Lithospermum erythrorhizon. The sequence goes on along the minus strand of JADFUC010000866.1, from coordinate 108,548 downwards.
AGAAAGCGGTCTTCCCCAGAGGCGAGCGAAGCGTAACCTTCTTGCCTGTATCTCCAAAGAGCCGCGTAGTTTCCCATTTAAGACACATTCTCCATCGCACATCCTCAAAGTCCCGAAATCACCCCATTTGCACAATAAACGGCGAAGCTCCCCGTATCCAAAGACTCCAATCGGGCCAGATTTGCCACCGATTTCGCCTTTCCAACCACCACAGCCAGCCCATGATGTCATTTGATTCAAAGAATGCCGGGCTCGGGGGGCATCTCGGCTTTTGACGCCAAGTACTGGAGCAGGCCTTGTGTCCGCCTTTGCCGCATAATGCGAAGACCGCACGCCACTTCGCACCTTCGATCCGGCACCCTGCCTGATGAACTTGCTCGACGTCAGTTTTCGAGTCCGCTTCCTCGCTCACCTTGCCCTTGCCTTTGAACCCGTTTGTCAGCTGAGGGACCACCGCCCCACCAAGCTCGCTCAGCGTTGCACTCCATCACGCTCTTCTCCTTGGTCTCCATCGCGCCTTTGTCTTCGGTGACGGTCAGCCTCTTCAGCCTTCTTTCATGTCACAATCAACTGACAAGTGCGAAGTCTTTCTTCTTGTGTTTCAGCTTTGTTCTGTGAATCATTCCAAAGAAGGAGGAAATTTCTCCAACAAACATTAGCCAAAACACTTCATCAAGTTTCATGCCTTCATTAATCACATCAAGCATAATGATTTTCAAAGACACGACTTCGATCCATAACCGGGTTCGTTTTTCGAATCATTTGAAAAACCTACCCACTTCCCCCACCATATTTCTTCTTACTCAAAGATCATCATTACCATATTTCTCCTCTAAGGCATCCCAAATTAACTCAAGTGTGATTTGTGGAATAGTATATAAGTCAAATGTAATTAGTCATGTTTGCTCGTAATATGGCACCTAGCGCCTTATATCTTTATCAAACCTTTTATTCTTTCACACGCTTGGGAACAACCAAAGTAATGTGGTGAGTAACCATCGCATGCTAGATATTTCGTGGGACGGTTTTCAAATAAACATTATAGTCAACATCCAAAGCTTCAAGGTACATAGTTAGCTTGGGGACCATCTTTATAGTTGTTACCATTCAAAGGTTCCGCTTGTATTAATGCCGTGCAATTTCTCGACTGTGGGGCGACGGTTATACAAGATAAGCTTTCAAATTGTAAAGTATTGAAAAGCATGTACAGATATAACCGAACCAAATAGCTATACTAAACTAAAAAAAAAAACCGAACCAAAGCTACTAACTTCATTGTCGTGTACGAAGCCACCGACTCGAAGCTTAATCCGCGTAATCGAGGCGGCAATCTACTGTAATCGTAGCCCTCTGCTGCATCACGCCACTGGCTCACCAGTCCAAGAAATGCCTACGAAAACCTGCCAACAATTCTCAACCGTGAAAACAAGAAACGAATGTAAAAATATGCACAAGCAATGGCGTAAAAGAAGGCAACCGAATCGTAAGCCAGCATCGAAGTGTGCCAAGAGCGTAACTCACAACACAAGCGGGATTTAATGGAAGAAGTCCGATGTGCTCTCTATTTATGTATATTAAGCAGGCCGGTTTCTCAATTCCTCAAGTTAAAAAAAAAACGCCAGAACATCCAAGCGACGAATGCCACAGATTGACGTAAGCGCATTTAACGCCACAGAATGTACCTATTCAAACGAATCGTATCAAAAGAACAAAGAGAAATAAGAAAAGTGTCTTTAAATATGACCGTTATGCCGCTTCCACCAAACACCTAACACGAACCGAAATGAGCCGGGTCGGCCGGGCGGGGCGCTGGTTATTTTGGGCTGGCTAAATTTATACCAAGCCCCTTGGGCCATTCGAATTGAATAAAGACGTTATTTAAATAATTAAACTACGCTTCAAAAACAACGCGAAAAACTAATGTGCCTTTTCAAATTCCTACGATTCAAGCATAATACTTTTATTATTGCCCAACACAACATTCATCAAGCGATGAGTCCTGTAAGGAGGTCATATAGGGTCCTATCTTCCTTACTGAAAGCAACAATGGCCTGAGCTCCTTGAATTCTAGATATAGTCTTTAGGCATTCATAAATAGCAGGAAAGCATATAATCCCTTGCACTAACAATGTTTGTGCCATCAGATCTTCATCAGTGTATAGTTCACCAACAGCTTTCAGTGCAGAGAAAATGGAATGAATCTTTTGAAGATAATCATTCATATTGAAATTGTTCTTTTTGAAGTTTTGAAACTTGGATCTTAAGTGTATTTTAGTAAATTCAGCATGTTGGAGATACAATTGTTCCAATGTATTCCCAGAGGTGATTGCAGAGTCACTTTCATAGTTCAAGAAATTTTCCAACACAGGGAAAGAAAGATTAACTTATTGCATTCCTGCCAGATAGTGAGCATGAGTAGCAGCAGGGCATTTGACAGTGCCATTGACAATGCCAATCATGTTGTGAGTTCGAAGCAATTGAGCAAAGCCTTTCCTCCAGGTAAGAAATGTATCAAATGTAAACTTAGTTGATACAAAATTTCTGATGTTCAATGTATTTGGAACAACAGTGGGAAGAGCCAAAGTATTGTTGGCAGCCATGTGATGATGTGGAACAAGAGAAAGATTTGAATGAGAAAATGACCGTATGGTCTTCTGATACCATAAAGATTTTCAGGAAAGGTGGTCATCACCATTATGATACCTTTGTATTTATAGAGTATATTACAAGTTGCTTACAAGGCGGCAAATTCAATTGTTGAATTTGGATTATACAACAAACTTTATTTAGATCCAATCGATCATTATCACTATAAGCTGAAACTAATTACAATGGATATATCTTGAATAATTAGCCTAACAAAACTAATCAGGTTGTTGAGTAATTTTCTCAAACACCTGATATGCTTAGCTTGGACTCTTTACGTGTCTGCATGGCAATGTAACTTGACTTGAATTGGCTTGCTTGATTGTTCGGAAGGCTTGATAGACTCTATATTCTTACAAGAATGTCATATTCAATTTTCATGAAACTTTAACCATATTTGAAAATTTCACTTTTTCCCCACCTCATTTGCTACCAACGATATTCAAAACAATGGGTGGGTCTTGTCACCATTATGAAAAAAATCAGTAGATAAAAAATTTCCTAATAATTACTAAGTATCAACACCCTAGCCTCTTCATCGGTGTGGGTTCGAGTCACGCAAGTGGCAGAATCTCGTATGCATTGAAATGATTTAAAGGAAAGCTCAAGTCCTCTGACCAATTGAGGCACATCCCTCGATCTGCTTCTTACGCATAGCTCAAGGACATAGAACCCTTAATTAAAGAATTTCAAACTTTTATCATGTCATTGCTATGTCGGGCCTGTGTGTGAGGCGCCTAAAACGGTCCCATTAAACCTTATGAAGCAAGAAAAAGAATCAATATGGGACTACTACCATACTTCTTGTCTAAATATACACATCAATTATAGATGTATAATCGTTTCAACTGAACAAAAGAGAAGATATTACCAAGCATGACAAATTCAACGCGTCACAGGTATTTACCAATATTGTCTAATTATACGAAAGAAAAAAGTACAACCTTCAATTCAATTTAACAGAAATATTCTTTAAAAATAATTACAAACGTATTTTGAGTCAATAATTATTTCTTACCACTTTAATCTTTCGTTTAGCATTCATGTCAAAGTGGCATGATTTGCATCATTTAATTTGGCCGTGTATTTGGTAGGGAGAGTGACTTATAATTTTAATTTCAAATTGATTGAAGAAAAGTTTTTATTACAACAACATTACGTATATATTAATCATTAGGTATTTAATTACCATTATTGTAAAAGTTATATTTTCGAATCGTCAAATTTATTTGGTAGTTGGTATTGTTGTTGCATATTTTTATACTTTATGAATACTAGCTATCTAAGTAATGTCTGCTTCAATTCAATCATGATCAATACAATACTTTTTTTAACAAAGATAATATATTCAGTTTATGAAATAAATATAAACTTAAAAGCAAGTAAATGATCACCAAAATTTATCAATATGTGGTTGTTGGCTTTTACCCTTCCCCGCCATCATCTTATTATTAGCATAGTCAAATGACGAAGTTATAAATCAAGAATACGAATTCATCAGACGCATGCATACTTCCAACAAGTTTCCTACGTCTTCTCTCTCTAATGTATGATGTTTGATACTCAAGGAAGAATGATAAAAACTTATATTCTGGGCCATGGAAAGAAATACACATGATTTACTGTTCTCGTAACTAACACTTCAGATAAAGATTATTGGTATTTATACATTGTAAAAGCAAGATGCAGAAGAGTGCATTTTTTAAGAAGCTTATCTTAATTACTTACACGTATCACGCGAGAGCCGATGGGCTTTTTGCGAGAATTATGACATGTGATTTTTAAGAATCAACAAAAGACGACACTCTGGATGGTAAACTTTGGCCGAAGATATTATATATATGATAGATTATTACACTCATGATGTCTATAAAAGATTATTATATAAAAAATAATAAGAAATGAGGCACATAAATGGAATAGAGAACCTTGAGCCAATTATTATTGTATTGATTTGACGGTTAAAAAAAATATTTGTTCCTAAAATTTAATAGAAAATTTTATTATCTGGCACCTTCCAATACTCACTTGAAAATTGACTTAATTGCACGTTCAAGATATGATTGAGTGGGGTTCCGGTAGATAGTGCTACGTATTAATTTATTATATTATTATCATTATACGATCAGATAATTACCTACTCAATAATAATTATTTACTCGAACCGCTTAAACCACTACTCGTTTGCAGTAATTATATTGTGAACTGAAAATAGATCTAGAAAACCTGACATTATTGCCCGCTACTTCGAGAAAATTACTCCGTATTATTCAATAAATATAATTATTGAGTTACTAACTAAATTTTTTTTGTCTCTAAACCACTACCATTTGCAGTACTATATTGTGAAATGAAAATAACGAAAAAGCTGACATTATTGCCCGCTACTTCGAGAAAATTACTCCGTATTATTCAATAAATATAATTATTGAGTTATTAACGAACTTTTTTTGTCTCTAACGACATGTGGTTAAGCAAATTACATACATTAATTAAATTCCCAAGATAATCAAACGAACCTAGTTCCAAGATTAATTAAATTCGGAAATTAAACAAATCTTTGTTCTAAGCCCAAGCCCTGATATATCAGAATTTGCACCACGTGAATCGTCAATTCCTACAACGGTGGGCTTGAAATTGCTGAAATAACGCTTAAGTCCCACATAGCTGGTGCACCTAAACTCAGAAAGCGTAGACGGAGCCAGATGTGAACACAGGGCCAAGGCCAAGTTGAAACAAAAGAAAAAATTAATTTGGATTAAACTAAACACAGCTTTTTACATCTACGCTTTTATCACGAAGAAATGTACCTTAGACTCAATTTTCAAACGAATACGACGAAAACCATCAGACAACAAGATATTCGGTAAGATAAAGAGGGGATATCAGATATTATATGAGAAACGAATCTTTAATCTTTAACTAAATGGAGTTATGGTGAAAAATCTTAAGACATATTATATTTAAATCAATACATTAACACGTAAAATATATAACGAAGTCAGAGATTTATTTATTTGAACGACTACTCTGGCTTTGGGTAAACTTGTAAACAATCGAATCGGCATCTTCTTTGATAAACGACGTTTCGATACCACTAATTATTGACCACGAATAATTAATAACTAACTCATAAAGGAATTTACAGATTTAGATATTAGATAGCAAGTACCAATCCGACTCGATTCAAACACCAAATAAAATACTCCTGAAATAAGAACTAGCCGATAATAAAAAGACGCGGATTACGCCAATTAATTGAATCACTAAATGGTAATAGCGTAAATTTGCACCTCTATAAATGGAAGCGGCCGCAAATTAAGGTACTACTTTTTTATGCCTTTTCAAAAACCCCACTCTTCACTTATGACCTTTTCATTCACCTCGTCCGTTCTTCTTTCATAAAAAACTCTTTAAAGGTTATTTTCAGATAGATATAGAGAGGAATTAAGTATTTTGTTGATTGGTGCAAACAATGGGTATGAATGGATGGTTTGGTCTGTTTTTGGTTCAGTTGAGTTTGGTGGTTTTTCACAGCTCAGGCGCAGACCCATTTGCTCGTTATGAGTTAGAGTTGTCTTATATTACCGTTTCTCCTCTTGGAGTCCCTCAACAGGTCAAAATCACTTTTTTCTTATTGTTTGTCATGCAATTTCTTTTTAATAACTCCAACCATTGACCTCGTACTTGTCATGCATATTCTGTGGGACCGATTCTTTCGTTTGTTTTTAGATACTCCATACCCTTTTTGTTTTTTAACGTTTTCATTCCCTCCATCAAATTTTTTTTCTCATTTTTGAATTTGATAATTGACTTTTAGGATTTTGAAATTTATTATTTTTATATGTTGTATAATACTCCTCCATTCCTATAAAATTGTCACATTCTTAATTTTAATGAGTAAATTTGAACTCAAATAATTTTTAATGTGTTATACTCCGTATTTTTTTTTGTTCAAAAATTTATCAAAATACAACATTGATAAAATTTTGATTGTTATGATTAAATTTAAAGTTTCGGTGTCAATGAATACACTAAAGTTTGTTAATCGTTGACCTTAGAAAATCAAAATAGATAATCTTTCAGGGACGAAGTGAGTACTATTTGATAAAAATATTTTGTATGGTAATATTATAATTTTGATACGAATTGAAGTTATGTGTCAATTACGTTATAAAGTTTGTTAATTTCGACAAGAATCTTTTCAACCATTGATGAAATGTTTTTGAGATGGAGGGAATATTTATTTATCAATTTTTCAATAAACTCGTTTGCTTTTGTGTTTGTGTTTCATATTTTGGCTAGTAGTCTAGTACGGAATTGCAAAAGGGAATATTGTTCTCAATTACTCCGAATTAATGTCTATATTTTCCCCTTCCTTTATTAAATTTACGCGCATTACTATATATGATTGCAGTTTAAGACCATTTAATAGAAATTGTGGGTCTCCAATTAAAATGACATTTATTATGATTGGAATATTTGTTGAATTTTTGTTTGAAAGTTTTAGGTTTCCATAATTAAACGACTATTTATTTTTTAAATTAAGGAAAGTTTTTTTACAAATTTATTTGTACTTCTGTAGTATCAGGAAACCGTACTAGTAAATGCTGATTTGTTTTATTTTATTTATAATGTTTCCTTGCAGGTAATTGCGGTTAATGGAGAATTCCCAGGGCCGATTCTAAATGTTACCACTAATTATAATGTTGTGGTGAATGTGAGGAACAAGTTAGACGAAAACCTTCTTATTACATGGTGAGTGTAATGTATAGACATTGTGATGTTTTAATAGTTAAAAATAAATTTTTTAGTTTGTTGAAATTGATCAAATGCTTGATGATAATTTGTTAGACGAAAACCTTCTTATTACATGCTTGATGAAATTATAATGTCTGGCAGGCCAGGCATTCAGATGCGTCGTTCGTCTTGGCAAGATGGTGTTTTGGGTACAAATTGCCCCATTCCTCCGAACTGGAATTGGACTTATCAATTTCAGGTCAAGGATCAAGTTGGCAGCTTCTTTTATTTTCCCTCTCTCAATATGCATCGAGCGGCTGGTGGTTTTGGTCCCTTTGTTATTACAAAAAGACAACTTCAAGGGCTTGAGCTTCCCTTCAGTATGCCGGATGCTGACATAGTCATCATGATTGGTGATTGGTATACGAAAAGCCATAAGGTAGGTAATTGCTGTAGTTGTTAGTTGTTACAAGGTCGTTATTTGTATTAAGTAGCTTTACTTGTTGCAGGCATGTCTTTCTTTTATAACTTTGCGTCTGTGGTTAAATATTAATGTCTATTGTGTAATTGAACTGAAAATGTTAGGATTTACGTGTGGATTTGAAAGATGGAAAAGAATTGGGTATGCCAGATGGGGTTCTTATTAATGGGAAGGGTCCTTACAGATACAATGACACTCTTGTTCCAGATGGAATTGAGCATGAGACTATCAATGTTGATCCCGGTACATAAACTTTCTCCAGCATGTATTTTACTTAACCACAATGTGTTTTTCGAAATGCTCATTACTTTTTTTCTGCTGTCTGTGTTCTATTTGTAACTATCATCTGTTGGATCTTCTTCTTTATACTTTTCTTGTTTTCGAGTCATTTTGAAAAGAGAGATTTAGATTTTCAGTCCTTGAGCACGCCTTTGAACATTTTAGTTTCTTAATGTGTTGAGGAATTCAGGGATCAGGTTTTATAGTTCCCACTAGATCATAGATTATGTTTTCTGATGGACATCTCAAATCCAGAAAATATGCTGGAATTTTGTGAAATATGGTTCGTATTATTTTATAAATTTTTGTTGTTTCACCCATTAAGGCCTTGAGCATATTTAAATATGTAATATACGGAGCCTATTTTTTACTCTAGACATTTTCATTTACCCGACTGTTATGATTTGAAATAAACATGTAGGTAAGACCTATCGAATTCGAGTGCACAATGTTGGTGTTTCAACTTGCTTGAATTTTCGTATTCAGAGCCACAACTTACTTCTGGCGGAAGCTGAGGGATCTTACACAACACAAACAAATTTTTCTAGCATTGATATTCATGTTGGACAGTCGTATTCTTTTCTTATCACCATGGATCAAAATGCTAGTAGTGACTACTATATTGTTGCAAGTGCGAGATTTGTGAATGAATCAATTTGGCAAAAGGTTACCGGTGTGGCGGTTCTGCACTATTCCAATTCCCAAGCTAAGGCTAGTGGTCCTTTGCCAGATACTCAGATTGGGATCTACGATACATACTATCCTCTGAATCAGGCCTTGAGCATTAGGTTTGCACCTGTCAAATTTATCATCCACTTTTTTTATTGCTTCTACTAATTTTCATGATTATACCTCATTAAAAGTGGTCGGTATTGGCAAATTACTAAAGAAATATACATGTTTTAGAGATGTCATGGAGAGATGCAGTAATTTGATCTCTTTTTTGCTCTAGTGGTAAAAAATTGGCATCTGTATCTTGTAATCTTCTTTAAACCCTTTTAATATTCTATAACTCCTATCGAGTTAATATTCTAACAGCAGGAAGAAGGATTAACCGACTACATCACAAATTAGAATTATTTCACTATCAGCAGGAATAACGATTGAACTTCTGTTTATGCAACTGACAGATTTTTTTCTATTGATCAGGTTAAATGTGTCTGCAAGTGGAGCTCGCCCTAATCCACAAGGGTCTTTTCACTATGGTCAAATTAATGTAACTGATACATATATACTAAAGAGTGTGCCGCCTATGATGATTGATGGGAAATTACGAGCCTCTTATAACAGTATCTCTTTTGGCAATCCTGAAACCCCAATTAGGCTAGCAGATGTGTTTGATGTGAAGGGTGATTACAAGGTAGATTTTCCTAGTAGACCAATGAACAGAACACCAAAGATAGACAGATCAATTATAAATGCTACTTACAAAGGATTTATTGAAGTCATACTACAGAATAACGATACATGCCCTCAAAGCTTTCACATGGATGGTTATTCCTTTTATGTTGTTGGGTATGTATAATCTATATTTACGGAATAATATACTTCAGTCTACCGAATATATGTTTTTAACATTCTACATTGCAGAATGGGGTATGGAGACTGGTCAGTAGACAGTAGGGGCACATACAACAGGTGGGATGCCATATTTCGATCCACTACTCAGGTCAGTTCTCTTTTACATATGTTTTCTGTTTTCTTTTCTATGTGGTTTTTAATTTATTTTATTTCTGCAATCTTGAAGCGTGAATTTGCAACCTTTCCTTTTTTTTTAACATGTAGGTTTTACCAGGAGGATGGACAGCACTTTTTGTTTCCCTGGACAATGTTGGTGTGTGGAACCTGAGAACAGAGAATCTTGATAGATGGTACCTTGGCCAGGAAACGTATATGAAAATTCTAAACCCCGAAGACACTGCCAATAAAACAGAGCTTCCAGTGCCTGTTAATGCTCTCTTCTGTGGTGCCTTGAATCATATGCAGAAGTAAAATCTCTCTCCCTCTCTCTCTGTCTCTCTTTCTCTACATATATAAATATATCCGTGTGTTTCTGTTTCCATTAGGGCGCAGAAATCATCTTCCTTGGCAACATGTGCAAATTCAAGAAATTCTTTCACTTTGGTGATGCTGTTGTTGGTGGTCCATTTTATCTTGCGTTAGCCTTACCTTACATATCTCACTGAAAATGCTTGTCATTGGCAATTCAAGTTGTAGAGAATTAGAGAAGGAAAATTGCACCATTTCATGTTTATTTACCTTCCTTTTTCACACTATCTTTTGGGTGCATTTATTGATGTGTGGGAACGTCTGTAGATGATCTTAACATTATGGGAATTAAGACGAGTCTTATTTATTTTATATGTTACTAGTGGGCAAGCTCCGCGTTTAGCGACTGGGCCGTGAACGTCCTAATGTGTATAATGGTTGCCTGTATAGTAAAATATGCAAGCCTATAGCATTGGCCCAACAACTTAGACCAATTTGCTCAATCCACAAATGTAATATCTCAATTCAAATTATATCAACAGGGATAGTTGGTAGATGCATTATACTTCACATTCAATAATAGATTGCCATGATTCTCTTTGGATAATGCAAATGTCAAATTTTCAAAACTAACTTTAAATCATTACCAATGACTAACAACAAATTAATCACCATCTTCACAATCTCAGCACCATTGCTCAAACCAAAAAGTCAAAAGTAAAACCTGATAAACACTCATCTTCTTCTTAAGTAAATCCAGCGTAAAATTAAGAGTGTGAATTTAGTGAATTGATACATACTTATGTTCATAGGCTTTGAGGCTCAATATTAGAAAGTTAACAAACCCACAATCACAGCCTGAGGGTCCGGTTTTGATGCATAAGGAATTATTATCCAATCGCGGCATAAGTCAAGCTCCATCAACTCAGCCTACGCCATTGCTGAATCTCATATTGTTAATCACATTCAAACCCGCAAAAACCAATCCAAACGATCCAAAACCACTCAAACCCGCAAAAACCAACCCAAAACCATTCCAATCGCTTAACTATAATTTTTTTTAGCACTTCGCTAAAATTGTTATTATCATTAAATATGATTTAGTATGATCAATTTTGTTTACATGTCTCTTTGGTTGACCTAAAAATGTATGTAAGCATCAAGGCCTCAGTTACGACTTCACCCACGGCCCCTTGGTTGTTTCTCTTTAGTATTGTAATTAATATTCAATCAATCAAAAAGTAGAACCCGAATGATGCATGATTCAATGGGAGAAAGTTTTTATTTTTTTTCCAGCAACTTGTTCGAATATTAGCTTATTCAAATACAATAAGTTTGGCTTTCATATCATTTGTTATTGAAGAATAATGCTCTTATTATTAGAATAACAAATTGATTCTATTAGCAATCTAAGCTTTTTAGAGAGGTCTTCGACATGATCCAACAAGAGATCCTATCAAAGCCTGTAGAACCATGAGATCAAGCCAATAGGGTGTTCACCGCTGGGATGAACAATATAACTAAAAAACAAACACATATCAACACCTAAGCCATGGTAGTCTTAAATATCTCAAAGTAACTGAATGTATAATTGAAAATACTGTGAAAGTAAATAACACGATCTTTATACGTGCTCCCCCCTCAAGGTAATCAGCCCCTGCCGGGCCGTGTAAAATCAACTAGAATGAACTCACAACGATTGTTACAAAGTCCTATCAAACTAAGCCTCCAATCGAGTAATAGTTTGAATTTAGTATTCTTCAATGACCAATCTTACATTACAATTAGATTTAGCTAAATGATATACTAATGATAATTAATCAAGTAGAGAGAACAACTCTAATGAATTCAAACAATTGAAAAAGTTGAGAAAATAGATATTTTGGATCAAATTTCTGAAAATTATGACCTAATCTTCATTTAAGCTTCTCCAAAGTCTGGTCATCGAGGACCCTATCGGGACCCCCCGGTCTCGGCGAGGGTCTCGGGCGGCCTCTCGGCGGGGTCTCGAATGCATACGCATCGGCTCCAAATTTGTGCACGACCCCATCGAGACCTGTATGATTCGGTCCTAATAAGCCATTATAACCCCTTAATGCTCGATTGACAAGATTAATATAGTTAACATTTGAGAGCTGATTACGAAAGTGATGCATCAACATTAGATACATGTCTAACATATTAATGACTTATTATGTCAATGTAAGTTAACACATTAACAGCCCATGAGTATATTTACCCTTGAGTTATCGCTGCACACCTTAATTAAACATGGCTTCCATCTATTACATTCCACGCTTTCATTCGTGACGATTGCTTAACCGACAGCACCGGAGGCTCCGAGAATTATTTCATCAGTCATAGGCAACATCCTTTCTTGCCCACTATTACAGAGGCCGACAGCAAGGCTTCATCTACTAGAGGCCTGACGCAAAATCCTTTCTGGTACGTAGTTTGGCACATTGCTTCCAGAAACAGACCTATCATAGCTCATTAGGAAATGCGTTGTCTTCTAGCCATGGCGGAATCCATTCATCTTCATTCGGCGGCCTCTTTCAACATGCAGAATTGCCAGCGATTAATTAGCTGATCACTGCTTCGTGATCTAATTGATGCCAGTCGTGCTTGGTGCTCTGATTCCAACCAATAATGTCAAAGTTTCAAGGCATTTTGAAAATTGACGTCTCGTGTAAATAACATCGCCTAAGGATCTCCAACTTTAGAAAATTCCTTCAATCTCAACATTCGCCAGTTGGAATCAAACACCAAACGACGTTAGCATGATGATTGTCTAGATCACATTTCTTTTTATCGTAATCCGAGTACGATTTTATTTCACCCCACTAATCAAGCACGGTATTAGACAAAGCTGAAAAGTATTCAATGAATGGAATGGACTTGACCGCCATGCGAGAACTTGGGAAGATAAAAGGTCTCAAGTAGATTTCAGAACTTATTAGTTCCATTTACTTCCCCAATTTATTTCACTTTATGTACGTACTTTTGATCATGTTAAACATCCTCTGCATAAGAGGACTATGGTCAACATCACGCTGGGTATACTACAAAAAGTTAGTTGGCAAAATAGTTGTACAATTGATCGCACAAAACCATATAACGGGCGTGTTAGATTTCGCCTCGGAGAATTACGGTGATTATGACGCGCATCTCCAAAGCATATCAAATCACATTAAGTCATTCAAATCAAGAAAAGGAAGTGGTGCAGATTTTGGTGACACAAATCTTAACACAAAAGCGCTGACAAGTTAGAAATCGGGTACGAGGATTCATTCCTCGAGCATAATCGGTTAACAAGTAATCTGTTACAAGTAACGCAAATGGAAGTATCGGGAAATATGAGATAAGTTAGATCTCATAAAGATGCAATGCTGAACAATTAGATTGTGCAACATTAACTCAAAATTTAAATATATGTTTAGATATGTTCATTGTTGGACAATCACATATTATATCAACTCAGCATCGCATTGGCGTTATAATGGCTTATATTAGGTCCGCTTCATAATCTAAGTATATTAATATGATGTTCTGGCTAACATAAATTAATATATTATTAATCTTGTCAATCGAGCCTAAGAGGTCACGAACATAGTCAAACTATAATACGATTATAACCTCCAAGTTAAAGTGTAATTGTAAGAATATCAGCGAAATTCCACCGTGGGGACTTAAACCCCAAGGCCGCAGATCAAACCATCTTGTTCGGCCACTCATCGGAGAAAAAAAATCTTTGACTTTTCTCTCCCTCCTCCTAAAATTTCTTTGTACAATTTTAATTGTTCTAGTAAAACCAAGGAAGGCTGATCAATCGCCGACGATCATTGTTGTGAGAAATCCATTTTGGTCAAGGCTTGTAGACTTCTCCATCATATTCCACCGCAAAGGTACATACAATATATCCGGAAGCACTCATTATTTCATAATCTCGGTGTTCCCGAAATTTGATCTATAAGGAACATTTGATTATTTTAACCAAACCTAACACTTTCCTACCAATAGCCTTTATAGTTCCTTTGCTTTTCTTATTCTATACCTCCAATGGATTTAGTATAAAATAGTATTATGTGATTTCTTTCTTTTTTGTTTTCTGTTTGTCGATTTTCTTGTGTTGGTTAGCGTTTTTCCAATACTATTGAAAAAGGATTTTTGACTCTAGTATTAGGTTGGTCTCGTGATCGCACGTCAGTTAATCGGGAAGCCTGCTTGAGTATTTTATGAAGAAAGAAAGGAACGGGTCTATGGAGGGGATTTATTCAGAGGCTGTCTACTCTCACCGGAAGGAAAGGGAAACTGTAGGGAGGTTCTCGTGCCCTCGACATGTGCCAAATAAATTTTATAAACACATTCCAAAGCCTACATACAAAGTCTTTTATCAACAAGAGGTGGCTCTACGACAAACTTCATGACACCTTATCAAAGCCGCTATGTAGTATTCTGATTTTACATGGATCAAATCTATTCCATGTGATTTTGCTTGAATAAGCAAACTGATTTGGTGGTCTCCTGCTACGAACTGTGGTTTCTTCTGGTTGTCTCCTATCCCGCTAAGAGGGGAAACCAAAGATGCAACTTGACAGCATTGGAAAACATTACCTTTGGTTGGATTTTAAAACCGAACATACCTATGAGATATGTGCATTGGACTTTGAGCTATTGAGCACATATCGGGAAGTCATCGTTTCTGGATGCCTTGTAGTATCAACAAGAACGGGGTCATATCTTCAGTGTCGTGCTATTCAATATAAAATGTAAAACCCTCAAGCACTGAGGTTTTGTGCCAACGAATACGTACTGGGTCAAGGTACAAGTTGCTTACCTAGATGAGAGAATATTTGACGTGATGTCTTTGACAGGGACTCCTTGCACACATGAACTCCATAGTTACAAAGACAAATTTAATGGACGAAGCGATGGTGGATACAAAGGAACAAATACGTATAGCTAGATACTAGTCATGAGTGGGACGGGAAACCAAATCGAGACGGTATCATTCTGTTAAAACAAATGCAAGACAAGTGTGGTTTGGGGAAACACATCTATTCAATGTAGAGAATGTTCCGGGGAGGGAGTAAGGCACTATAGTAATATGGAGTCCACACCGATGAGCAATGGGGCTACCTCGCGATATCTACTATAAAAGCAAGCGGCTTCCATAAAGTAAGGGCAAAGATCAAAGCATTTATAAGGTGCACCCAATATTATTGTTGAAGCCTACTGAACGAGGGTGCTTCTAGGTTTTCGCTAAGGGTCGAATTGGCGAAGTAACGTAAAAGAGAAACACGCAAGTCGTAAGAATCGGAAAGCAAATAACTATATTAAGGAGCAGGGCTTATATATCAAATGCTGGCAACGAAAGCGTAGTGTATAAATGTCATATTGTAACAAAGAGTGAATTACAAGACAAAGATCTCCCCGCGCGACGCCCAACGGAATTAAATCAAAACATCAGTTCGTAAGTTTAGACGAAGAATTGGGGAACTAAACTGGGGTACTATCAACTGGGAAAGTTTGGCGAGAACGGAGTAAAAGCAAGCGGAGTCGGGTCCATCTAGAAGCGCCGCAATGTCAAGCGCGACATGAGATTCTAAATGTGATTACGGTGCCGCGGTACGATCACGATAGCCGAACAACCGCAAGTGAAGAATGTGGACTACCTTATCAGGTATGAGGCAGCACCCAACGTGCCCTCAAATTTTTAGAGATGATATGTTAGTTTAAACCCGCCAAGGAATTGGAAATCCTTTACGCTTGGATGCAGAGGGATTTGTGTCACCCCATTCAATCGGATGTAAATGGGTGTTTTCAAAAGAAACAAAAGAAAGGGTTAAAAATAGTTGTGTCTGTGGGTTTCATTTCTAGTTTTGAGCTTATTTTTGGAACCCCTCAAGAACTCCTGGTGGGGTACAACTCATGGTAACGACTCCACCCCAAGTCGCTGCCATGAGGTTAAGATCATTAACCACTCAGAGCATCAGAATAATCGACGGATGAAACAATATGACCTCCGCCGATATTAACAAAAGACAAAAAACCCCTCTAGTCCATCGTGTGTCTCCAAATAACAATTAAATGTAAAAACAAATCACAAACTGAATACAAATCCACCTGAATAATACAACCCAGGAATACACAAGAAATCCAAAATACAACATAGGAAAAGTATGACAACCAGACCCCCCATTAAAATACAACACACAAAGTCTAGAAATATAACTAGTCGGTAAATAAAAGCGGGAATGTGGATCGGAGCAATGACTTCCTATGCCACCGCCTCTTTACCTACGATCTTCACGTTAAATGTTAACATCCTCAACACCCTCAACGATCGCTCCTAGACATTTTACCCAATCACATTATGGAATCATAATTTATATATATATAACATACGACATACATTAACTGTACACAATTGATAATCAGTCTATGATCACATAGAATCCTCTTTATACGCTATCAAGCTATCAATACTCATACACAGAGGTTTCATAACCATCAATAATGCATATCTATTTGTGCTGGAAACCGCCTCAACACATATAGGAATAATCAAAACGAGGAATCCACCTCCAAATAGTAAACAAACAGAACTTACATCCACAAACAAATAAATAAACAGAATCTACCTGCCAAAGTCAACAAAACAAATGAGAACCACAACCACAACAACTGATGAGTGAATCCACCTCCATCCTCCCGAATCGCAGGCTACCTCCCTCGGCTATCACACCAAACCTCCCCGAATCCACGGGCTGCCTCCACCACTCAATAATAGCATACTACACCAAACCTCCCGGCCGGGCTCACTTAACCGGGCCTGCATATATATATATCAAAGCGATCAAAACAAAGCCCCAACATGTATTTCAAATACAAAGATAATAAGACAAGTACACACAAAGACAATGGATAAAAACTACAACTAAATTTGTCATTAACTGGCACTGCTAAATTCATTCCCTGGCAATAACATTAATTCCCCGTGAATCTTCGATACACATGTCAAAATAGCTCATGACAAAACACATGCAAAGTCATAAAAATATAATATATGAAGCGGTTCCTGTATCGTAATGTACCACCTTGCTCTCAACAAGAATAATACCATAACTTGTAGTCTGCATTTAAGCAAAAGTCCTTGTGCTCAACTCCTATTCAAAGAAATTATACATTATAAATATTACTTCGTAGGATAACCTCTCTGTAACATCTATTAAACCCTAGTATTATACCACATTTCACAATTCAAAATTAACTTCCTTTGAGGGAATTCATCATATCCCAACATTAGTATATTACATCTAAAACCTAACGTAGTTCAGCATTTTAATTACTAACTTCATAAATCCCAATATCTAGTCATCACTTTATTACCCCAACAATAACACTTTAATCACATCTCTAATCAATCCAAATAAATCAATTGCCAACTAATTAAACCATTAAATACAACCTCCAATTCAAACACTAACTAATATACCAAATTTCTCCCAAACTTTCTAACCTAATCTCTACTAACCATACATCATCCAAAACCAATACTTATTCCCCAAAATAACTATATTAAGTCCTCAACCTCATATTACAATTCTAAAGTTAATTTAAGAAAAACAAAAGTCAACCTCAAATATACACCACTTTCTAACCTCAATAATTGCATTTTAAAGATGATAAGCTTACCTATGATAATTTCAAGATGGGGAACAAGATTTATGGTTGATCTAACAAGTTTCACCAAGAAAATGAAGAAAATCAAGCTTGGGGTCAGCTGGGTTCAGCCACCCAAGAAGCAGTTATTAATTTTTCCTTTTTATTTGTGGAAGATCAAGAATGAGTTAGTGGCTGTACGTGGGAAAATATTTAAGTGGAGTTTAGGTCTCGTCAGGTTCATACCTCGCTTCCAAAAACTAAATTGACTTCTGTAAATATCTGCCCAAAACCATATTATCATTGGTTCGATTTCAAATTTAACTTTAACTCAAGTAGCACTCAACCGAAACCAAAAATCATATTAAATAATGCTTTATACGGAATGAGTTACTCTGAATCAAGTATCCTGAAAGAGAGTCGTCATCTTGATTGAAAGGCCTAATGATTGGGTGGGTCAAAGTGAAATGATCCAAGAAGTTATGAAACAATGATTGGAAGAGCGTATTCGCCTAAGTTAAGAAGCATGGGCCATCCAAATTGGAATAGCCGGATGCCGCTACTGGAGAAGGCCATTCTTGATCAAGTATGGGCCGGCCTGAATTTGATGTTTTAGAATGAAGGAAGAGAAAGCAGGGCCGCAAACGTAATGTAAGGTGTAAGGGTTTTACTCTTTCAGACTTCTCTAAACAGATATTGGAGCACTAGAGTTGCTATGTAGGCTATCCTCATGGTGGAATCATGAAAGGATGCACTATTAAGTGTCGGTTAAATTGTAGTGTGCCTTGGGAAATGGAAATTGGGGATATACAATCCAGCTCAACATGTTTTCGCCTGGGGGAACGGCTGGCACCACCTCCATTTCTATTGACAACAAAGTGTCTAAGTGGAGAGCATAAAGGTGTCTGCAATTCATAATAGTAGTGTAAAAAGAAGGTGACGCGAGAGCTGCTAAAAGAGTGCAAGGGTCTCACTGTTTGCAAGTTTGTAAGAAGATCAAAAGTGTCTCTGTATGGCTTGCTGAATGAAAAAGGCATACACCCCTTTAATTTGCAGGATATTTATATTCAAATGTTATCAAAAAGTATGTTTTGAGAGGGAAAATTCGGGTGAATTGTTGAATCGGGGAAAATGGACGTAAGCTTGGGAGAAAAAATTGAAAAGCAGTCAAAGATGGAGAGTAACTCAAATTTTCCAAGATGCTAGGCATAAGAAAAAATTTAAAGTACTATGAATGCAAGATAAAGAGTGTGAATAATCGGGCAAGCATTTGTAGTGGAGTGAAATAATTTTGGAGTATTTTTAATACCATGCTCACCGGGGAGGAAAGTAAACGGTGTGACGCCGGTATTACTTCTGTAGTCGTGTGATCGCAGGTAATAGAGGAAACAGAAACCATCGACAACTAAAGGTCATCACAAGAGATGAGGTGGAGCCAAAAGCAAGAAGTTGGTATGCCTTTGATAAATCTCCTGCCCAGAATAAATACGGTATACCTCGCTTCAATCTTTTGCAATATCAATGTGTCTCAAAGATATGTGAAAAAGTTGTTAATAGTTTCTTTAGCTTAAACTGTTGTGTGCTAGTAATCAGATTTCAAGTATGTTTGTCTCATCCTTAAAAAAATCATCCTCTACCAAACACACATGGAGTGAAGATACATCCAGATCCCATTTATGTTTCTGTGTAATATTTAAAGCAAAAAATTATCTGGAGGGTCATGACTAATAAACTAGGGGCGGTTCTCACTATTATCATTTATAATTCCAAAGGCCTTTGTCGTGGAGTTTGCCACCCCCCGACAAGCCATTTTGAGCATGCATAAGTGTTGCATTACATTAATTCTAATAAAAAACGGGTACTTTCAACCTCTTCAATGGCTATTAAATTGGACAATACGAGTAAAGCCATTTAATCGCCAGAGAAACGGAAGTTTGTGCCAGAGCTATCAATGCTGGTAAATTTGGATTTAGTAGAATTTGGGTCGGGTGGACTATGAACGTGTGGTTCTAATCTCTATATACAAATTTTATTAATGGGGCCCCAGTGTTAATTTATTCATTTAGGGGATCCATGAAGGTGAACCTCGTCGCCATCACTATCAAAGCTTCTCAAAGGAAGATATATTAAAGCAATTTCTCTATTCTGTATGCAAAATGGGACGAATCCGCTTTTGATGGAGGAGTCACTTGAAGGTGAAAAGTGCTGGCATTGAGGAGTTAGTGGAGAGTGGGTGACGGGAGAGGAGATTGACATAATGGGAAGGATCGCTGTGATTCCTCAATCACGGAGCTTACTCCACGCATCTTTCAGAGGGATGAGAATTTTAGTTTCTTTACTTGAGGGCTAATTGATGTTTGGTACAAATGGCGTAGAAAAGAGCTCTTGAGTGAGTTGTTTGGGGAGGAAGACAAAGCATTACTATAGTTTCCATCCTACTTAGTAAGTTCCAGCATGTTCGTGATAAGTTGTTTGGCACCCACACAAGATGAAAGTACATAACCAGTTCAAAGTTACCTATGCGAGTGGATTTTGAAGCATAATTTGAGCAAAATAGAGGGCGATAGTAGCAACGGAATTGGGCCAAGCGGTAACTTATGGAGGAACTAGATTTCTAATCCCACTCCCGAGGACTAAAACTTCCTTTGGCGGTTGATGACGGTCCGGTGCCTCGGATGGGCCTTATCACAAAATCCTCCGTGTTAAGTTTTGATATGCATCGTCCAATGACAATTCTTACAAAAACAAAGAACGTAAGTTGTTCGACGGAAACACTGATGATCAAGCCGGAGAAAGGATCGAAAGAGTTTAGTTTCTCAAAAAAGAGTGCGTGTATCAAAAGGAACTTTACTTAATTTTGTCAAGGTTTACCTTTTAGTTCATTAGTTATATGTGTACGCCTTACTGTAGAAATTATTTATTATTTTTATAATAAAATTATAATAAAAAATAAATTAAAAAAAAAAAAACCCTAAAAAAGAAATAAGATGAAAAGCTACCATGGAGAAAATAAAGATGGAACTGTGAAACAACTTTTTATTTTCTCTTGGTTATAATTACTTGAGTATTACGTAGTAGATAAGTTTATAGTAGTAGCAATTTCTTATGGAGAAGTTGTCTTTGTTAGTTATACTATGAAGAAGTTATTATGAAAAATTGTAAAATTAAAAAAATTATTAGAGGGTAAAGCATAGGGAAAATATTAATTTGGTTTCTACTTCAGAATCAATGGATGTAGGCTTAGACATTATATATATAGTATAGATTGACCACATTTCGTCAGAAAACATGGCACCTTTATTACTCGACAATGGCTCAGGGTCATTAAGGGGTCAAGTAATTACGATCTTAATTGCCACCTTAATTGAGCCGAAGTAAGTCGTTAGTCTTTCAACAGCTCTTCTCTCCTTATCGAGCTAGAACCATTTCTTTATTTTCCGACACGCCTCGAAGTGGATAAAAGAGCATCTTGTTGTTTCTTCAAAGAATTTCTAATCTCTACACATTTAATTTAAGCTGATTCTTGCCTCCACTTCAGCGCGATTCAAAAGTCTATTGTCCATTGGTCCCGCCTCGATCCATTTTCGTAGGAACCATCTTAAGTTGGACCTCCACCGCTTCGGACTCTGCCCATTTATTTATGGAATTATCATTTTTGCCCCTTACCCGCCTATCTTCTAGGTCGGATCCCCTCGGATATGGGGGCTCTTCCATACCAAACAACGCCATATCGATTTCCCGCCTAAAAGTTTCCCCACTACTAAAACGGTTGAAACCCTTCATCACCTCCCACCCCTCTTTACTATATTCCCCCAAATTAATTTTGAGAACACTTCATCTTTTTCCTCCTCCTCCTGTAGAGGTAAGGCGTCTCGGTGTCACCCGCTTAAATTATCTTCCACCGACTTCCCCTATCTTCTTCCTATAATGTCATACAACAACTCTCGACTGGGCTTGCGGGCAAAGAACTCTCTCGAGAGGGACTCAAGTTGACCTCGAGGTCTCAGCTATGGGGATCCCCTCGCCGGGTGATCATAGCCGCCAAAGGCCACAAAGCACTGCCCCCCGTACCGAGGAGCATTTTTGTCGTAGCTCCTGAAAATGGCCAAGGCCTCCACCTTGGGCGCGGGTATCTACTCCTAGCCTGGCCACCCCCACATGTGATCTCCATTATTGGATTTCTATTCAATTTTCCAACTGCCAAAAGGCATCTGTCAAGCGTTCTTTTTCCTCAATATTACTCTCAAGCGTGAAACTGTGTGTATTTAAGGGTTTTCTCATGTTCCTTCCTTTCCCCAAGGTAAACCGAAATCTAGGAAGCATTTTTCTTCTTTTGCCTCAGTGAGGGGCCCTTTAGGCTCCTCCAGTTCACATGTCACATGTAAAAAGTCTTTAAAGGTGTACTCCCTACATATCTCAAGCAATGTGTGATTTTATTGCGTTTTCTACCTATCATGGACATACGCCTCCTGGCTGCCCTTACACTTCTACACACCACAGTTCTTAAAGCAAATGGGCTTTTCCGCACTGTCGATGTTCACCTGGGGCCCCGGAGGCTCTAGAGTTACTTCTAACGTGCTTGACTCATACGCTTAATTCTCCTGCCATTCCGGCAGCCTTCTTTCTAATCTGTACCTCTACATCCTTTCATGATTTCAATGTTTTTCTTTTCCTCGCATGCATTGCTCGAGTAGCTCTTTTTCTATGTTAGTCCCAAACTCCTCCCCACGAACCTCAGAGGGCAAGCGCTTCCAAAGGAGGAACGAAGTGGCAAGTCCTCTCGAGAAGCGTACTCCCTTCATGGCCTCCTTTGTTGACCCATTTCTCTCCTCTATCCTCACTGTCGCTTTTAGGACTCAGCCCCCCCCGAAAATCAATTGCATTGGGTCCCAAAGAGCCGGCCTCGAGTTCAGACAGAAAGCCTGGCCGATTTCCCAAGGTTCAACGGGAAATTCCTCCGCCTCTTCATCCCCCCACCGACAAGTGCCAGTAGTCTCAAGAGCCAAAATCGACCAATGTCCAACCACCAACCCTCGAGTAGTGCCAAGTGACATTCAACCACAGAAGTCCCGGGAGCGAGAGGATCGCCGGGGAGGTTGGCCCGTGATTCCTCGCCCTCCTTCAACCTTTTGTCCCACTACGGGCCACATACACCACGTAGGTCAAGTTCTCCAAGCTCTATCGAGGACTCACCTCTAAGAAGAGACGGATCCTCCCCTCATTAACCCCCGGCCGTCGCAGTCCCCAAGATGGTCAAGTTACCCCCTTCCATGCCTCCCCACCTTCAGCCAGGCCTCTGGTGCATCAAGGAGACTCCCCACGACCCAAATCATGAGCTAATCTCTTCTTTCTCTGCTTTAGGAGATAAGGTACGTAATCAAGGCCTGTAAGGAAAGGCTGTGAGAAAGCACCGCAACGCCTGCCTCAAATATGACTTCAAGTATGCCGCACGCAGCACAAAGGCTTTCAAAGTCGGCCGGAAGCGTATGCAAGCTTGCAGGACTTCGGCCCCTATCGAGAGAGGGATGCCCTCAAGAAGGAGAGCCCTCTCGATTAAGGGTACCTAGACGCCGTACTAATGATCGCTGTTGTGGCTAAGTTGATAGAAAGCTGTACTAAATCATGTAGGCTAGTTTTGAGGGCGGCCCAAACCACCGAGGGATCGCGACCTAACGGGCTCTAAACGCAGTGCATCCTTACTCTTTCCTCATCCGCTTTAGAGATTTCCATCCAAGTCGCAAGTTATATCGAGGAAGCAGGCCCTCAAGTCCCCGCAGCTTTGTAGGACTCAAAGTAGGAGCCGACGCCTCCCTCCTTGACCTCCGATTTGTAATATTGTCCTCTCGCATACCGAAATGTGTTTGAATATTTCAATTTTTGTCCTATCACTGGCCTTCTTTATTCAATGTTTTGTCTTTTAGTTCTATCGCTCCCCGCTTGGTATTACTCCTCCACGCTGTCCGGGCTCACCTCCGATCAGTGATCTCCGCCACAATAGAGTCCTGGGCCTGAAAAAAGAGTTTTGTGTCTCTGCCATGACGGGAGTGCGGACGCTCCATGACATTGTACATGAGGACATCTCCTTTTAACTCTCATCATCCTGTTCAACGCAAGTGAGATCAGTCCTCCCATGTAGGATATAGTCAAAAACATTTATAGATTTATCAATTTCTGTTTTGTCGCCTCGCCGCATCCTGCATAATTGATATTCTACCCAAAACTTTTTAACACCCAAGGCGATTTTATCCTCAATTCCAAGTCTTTATTCATAATAAAGCGAATACAAGAATGTAAAGCCATAATTAGTACTGGCGGGGCTGTGTTCATGATCGGCTGTGCACTGCTCTAACGCTTCCACCATACGTGATCGGCCTCGCCACAACTCTCCTACAAAGCGCTGGCCTCCTGGGACCTCCGACTTCCATGAAAGCCGATGTTGAAAGCTGTCAAGATCAGATCTCCCGCTGTAAAGAATTTTTCTAGCCTGCACTCCCTTTGAGCTAGCGTAGCCGTTAGCCTCGCTATCTGAAGCAACTTCTTTTGCTCAATAAATGTTGAGCAAAGAAGGCCGTCACAGTTAATCTTTATCGAGCAAGTATGCCACTAAGACATCTCAAGTGAAATATCTACCGCAACAGTAGCATCGAGATATTGTTTCACAATTTAACGGGTGGGGAGAAGGAATTTCTATGAACTCCATTTAAAACGTCATATTCACAAATATTTATAATAGAAGCATTAATTTGTTAGACAATGCTGGAAATCTAAAAACATGTAATATGAACAGGGTGAATATTTATGTAGCAAAATGAATGTAATCAAACAAGTTCATTCTGCCTCCTTTGAATCTCCAATTTGTGTGGCACCAAAATAGGTAATGCCTCCAGTTTCTGATCCACACTAGATTTTAGAGTCTACTAACTCGTAGGTAGAATTGGATTTTAATAAATCAAAGTAGAACTTTCAAGTTCATACACTTAAAAGAAATTGGCTAGTTACTCCAACGGAGTAGTGGAAAGGGGGCCGTAAAATATGAAGTGTGGTATTTAGTTTTTCATGTGATGAAACGTGAAGACAGACCCTTTATAGGTTTGTGATCTACTAAACCCAAAAGCCCAAATCAATTAATGAGCCGAATTAAGTTACATTCTAAATCCAACTCCGTTAAGGCAAAATACTAAGCGCTTCTAACGCAGTTACTAAATAAGCCTAATCTATTTAAATAATTAAATTAATTAGCTCCTCATCCATACACTAATATTTTGCTAAGTGTAGTATAAATTACCAATTGAGTACTCCTATTGATTATAAATCAATTTATCATATTAATTTTGCTACATGAAATATTATTCACCATCACCTGAGTGTGTGACCTTCTCGGCTCAGAGCATTAGCGCCCATATAAATGTAATCACCATTATTATTCTAACGATTATGGTATCTAGCACCGGCATATAACTCCCGTATTATCGCTAAACCCTACTAGTATCATATCATTACTTTTATTGTGGTTGAATGTTCCGCTTATGTAATCACATTCACTTCAAAACTAATAAACAAATTAATACAATTTCCATTTAATAAAGATAATAAATAAAAACCAATAACTAGATTTTCTAAATACTCCCACTTGTCCTTTCGACGATTACTTAACAATCTTTGTCTCACAATTCTAGTCACAAAGTTAACCATAAAAGTGTGTCATCAAACAATCATATAATGACTTTTCAATATTACTCAAACTATGAAACTATATTGATAAAACCGACAACATCGTGATATCAGTCATGATTCTCCGAGGAGTCTTAGATCTACCTTATATATCAAGGATGGAGCGCTAAATCCCCTATAATATATCAACATCTACTTCTGCTATACTCTCATCGTACCCTTAACATATGCCGTTATGATCCCCGCTTTACAAGTGCATTTTCTGACATTGCTGTCAAAAACATTGTGGCCAACCTATATAACATAGAGTAATTACATACGGTGTCCAAGAATCTCTAAACTTCAATACCCTTAAGCAAAATTCATAGGACAAAAAGATATGTATATCTTCTATGATTTTGTAGCGGTCAAACTCAAATTCTCCTTAGTTATACAAAACCGAGAATCCCACAATATCAACAATAGGAGATTCCTTGCAAGCCTCATGATCCAAGAATATTCGCTATCAATCAACCATTATGCTAGTCATTAAAATGCTAGTTGCCCTAAAACCATCACATATCCCACTGTGTGAAATTGGCTATCCTACGCTTCTATCTCAAGAGGTTCTCTTGTCAACGCTACTGCTGGCTCTAGAAATCGCATTTGTTCCTGGGATTTAATATTATTTCAACAAACCAAGAAACAAAATGATCATATAAAACGACTATGCATTCATATAATGTAGTTAACAATCGATCAGAAGACAAGAATCATGTTCACAATCAATTCGTTTAATTTATTTCAGTAGAAGGTAAAGCCGAGATTGTAAGACAAGAACTACCTTGTTCAATCAATTGCTTAACTTATTTTAGAAGGTAAGTGAACTAGCTCCCACTGAACCTTGCATCGCTCGGGTTTCTTCTTCATCTCAGAAACCAAACTTGATTTAATAAGAATATATCAACCCGAGCCAAGTGCACAAGTGGACTCCTTAAGTCGCATGAATTCTTAGGTCCTTTAGGACATGTAAATGGAAGGCACGACATAATCATAAAAACTCTTAACTTAAAGTTACTGCCAAGTAGTCTTTACATCTATCTCGCCGATCTCTCTCAACTACGGAATCGATGGCTAAAATTAAAGTATATATAAGAACTATTTTTGCATTTTATGGCAGCTTAGCCATTTCTCGGTTAAGTCATTGATAGGTTTACAAATAATTAAAGTGTGTTAAAAAACACATCTATCTTATTAAAATGCATATTCTCTTTAATAATACACATACATTGCAATGTAAAAAATTGATCGGGTAATGTCAGAATAATTTGAAGTTCAAGGCTTTTAGTTTATCACTCCTATATACTAATAGGACTCAGCCCATTCATGAAATACATGGCCAACAGTGTTCCCACACATGAGACAATTATCCATGACACTATTCACATCTCGGGGCCCAGAGACCAAAGAACTGCATCCATTCCACATGTGTCTGGAGAAGTTAGCCTATTCTCTTAAAGCCATTGCCAAAGCGTGATTCGGTCCAAGGAGTCACCTTTTTAGTAAAAAACCCTCACAATTTTTATTATGAGAATTGTGCTATGTCATGTTCAAGATGTACAAATACACATGATCCTCTGCTACTGGATAATTTGAATCATATTACAATGTAATACATTCCAACCACTCTCAATCATGCGGTGTCTTTACTTGTAACCACCTAATAGAGTTGCCTTGTCAATAAGAGAGTCTCATTTGACATAGAATTTCAATCTATAATAGATTTTATTCAAATTAAGCTTCATGACGCATTATAACTTAATGCTGTATGTCATCTAAGCTATATTTCATTACTAATATTGAGCAAATGTCACATATATATAATTGAAGCCACAATTTGTGCAAGAATCAATTTAGTACCAGTTGGCTATTTTCCAAGGTTGGAAGTGAGGAAGATTCATTTTGTAATGCAAAAGTGCCGAAATAGTCTATTTATTGGTGTAGTTACAGTTCCTAATAACCTTTTAAGGGAACTCAAGGTTCAGTCTTCGCTCTCCTTGACCTTTTTTTGATTTCAATCAAAATATCAGCATGAAGATTCTAACTCCATTGGCAATCGTATCTCAAGTTTCAAACTCGATACCTATAGTATAATCATCTTGCTTCTTTATTCTCGCTTTGAGATGTGAAACCCAATAACAATGTCAAAGTATCCATCATCACCGATCATTAGTTAAAATAACATTCTTTTGATCACTATCACTTAAAGAATACGTTACAACACGTGGGTAAATCAATAAGAACGAGTTTGAAATAGACATTTTTAGATAGTCAACCAATGAATACATTCATCCTGGTCGAAACTAAAATGTTTGTCTAATATTTTGAGACTATATGTTCATTTAATGGAGATATGTTTCTGCCTCGATGAATCACCATCTAGAAGGTAAATAGAGCCAGTTGGTACCTTACCCCTGTATTCCAATTCTATTTAGCGAATTCCTAAGTCATATCTATCAAGTATATTCTATTCATATCATCATGTCTCTTTTGTATTAGGCCGCCAACAATGCACGTATTCTCAATAATATTCTGATATAAATCAAGGGTTCTAAATAATCGATCGTGTACCCTACCGCAAAAAGTGCAAGAGCATGTTGATAAGATTTTGATTAGTACTACTCATACCACCAAGAGATGCATCTTTCTAAAGCTCATCCCCTTAAGAACCTACAACGCACCGTGTTTCACCTCAAAAATTTTGGAAGCGCACGCATCGGGAAATTTCAGCGAGCAATGAAGGACAAAACGCGGCCGAAAAGACTCAAGGTGCCTGCGGGAGGCCATTCCATCACCTGGTTAACGCACCGACCTCGCGGGCCGGGCGCTAAGCAAATGGTATCGAAAGTTCTCGCCCCGACCGTGGAATTGGCGTTATGAGTAAAGCATACCTTCGAGGTCATAGAGCTAACAATTTGTAGAATCTCGCCAATGGATAAAAATGTCCGGATGTAAGCGCGGCTCAACGAACAGCATTAAAAATGTATGATAATGACATGATTTGACGGTGACAACATACCAACAAGCATCTTTCATGGAAGCTCATTCATAAAGAACCAACATACAGCATGCTTAACCCGGTAATTTGGGGATGGGTGACCAATTTGCTTGGTAGACAAAAAGACTGCGGGTGGCTCAGTGTGGAGGCCATTCTCCATTTGGGCCTATTAACGCATCAATCCAAAAGCCAGCTGCAAGGGCAGCAATTGGTGTTCCCTAAGGAGCCTCTTTCAATACATTCGGTAATATATTTTCCCCAAGTTATGTACATGATGACATAATATCAACATTACTGTTAAATTATGTCTGGCCAAGAATAGATAATATTAACTTGGTCCATACGAGATGCTTCAAAGTTTGTTTATCAAACATAACTCTTTGAGTTATCTCATGCTGTGCTGAGTATGCACAATAAATTTAATTTAAAGGAAGGTAAACAACTTTGATATATGAATTTTGTCTCCATTCATTGTGTTTAACTACATTGAACAATACCTTACTGCCATTACCTAACCAGCGACACATCTTAAGGTGTAGAACAAAAAATTACCTTGGTATAAATTGAAAGATTTCATCCATTGTATTTTAACTTCATTAACACAATTCTACTTTCATTTATCTTATTGGGCACGCTATTCTAACGATGTCTCATTCCTTGATAATACATTACCTATTTCGATACTTAATTCTAACTCATTGTATTTATATGGTCCTCCTCATACTTCTTTATCAATTCTGGATGTATCATTCAATGACTTATATCCTTGATCAACTTGTATGGGTTCATAAACTTAATCAAGATTTACATTTAACCTCCCCACTAAGTCTAAGAAGATTTGACTTAGTTAATCTCTTTCAGTATCGAAATATAAGTGTCATAAAGTCATTTTGGCGTTATCACTCTAATTGTTTTTGTTATTCAAAAATATCATGTCTTTAAAGAAGAATAGAATGACATTATTCTAATCAGAATCACCTGATAGATGGAAATATGCAGATGTCCATATTAAATATGGCATCCACTTCTACTCATATACGGCCAAAGAAAACAATTTGAAATTTCAACTATTCATGGATGATTTAAACTGTGTGCTCTTATAATGTAGTCACCTATCATTACATTAAGAGCCCATTTTATTAGTGCTTTATCTCCCTCGGTTACTATACTGTTCTGTAATCAAGTATTCAAGACCATTGCTGGTCAAAAACAAAGGTTCAAGACACCAGCTTGAATTCCATACCATATTACAATTTTGATAGCAAAATATTTGAGATACGGTGGTTTTATCACAAACTTTATCTTTCTATTTCTTAAGTATAGCAAATATCCTCTTTTGTGCTTAATGTTTGGAAATAATAAAATTAACCATTAACTTTCAACTCATAGTTCATTGTGCACTCCATTTTACAAGCCGATTGCAAAACTAAATAGACAAATATTTTTGTTCAACAGTTGTATGAACCCATAGTGGTTATCCTCTCATCACAATTATGAACAAAGTTCATCTTGTTGATGAAACTTAAAATACCAATTACATGTGTCTTTAAAATATAGGATACATAAATATTAAAAGCATCATTCAAATGTTAAGTAAGCCGATTAAGTTACAAAAAAGAGATTAAAACTATTTATTTAATGCTTGTATTAAGTGGTTAATGTATTACTCACCGCAAAAATGCATGGTGTGTGTGTGCGTGGTGTGTGGTTTGTGATATATGCTCTGATAAGACTAATGGTACAACTCATATCATCAAGATGCATCTTCTTTCGAAGCTCATCCTATGTATAACGCAAGTTGCTCGACTGTAGTAATTGACGGGGCACTCCACTGCTGAGCACGCAGAGTGGGCTGAAAGACTCCAGCGGTGGCTCTTGTGAGGCCAAATTCCATCAAATCTAATAACGACCGACCAAAGTAAACCTGGACGGGCGCATAAACGGTATCGTATGTTTATCCGATTTCATGGAACTAAAGCGTTATGTGGCTCAAAAGCGCGGACACCTTTGAGCCGAGGAGCCACCTTCTGAATCTCACCTGATGGTACGATCCCCGATGTAGCCAGGCCTTAACGGTCATCGGTATTTGGCTGAAGTTTAAATAATTCGACCGCAAAATGTGGCCAAAAGGTGTTTGGGCGCAAGCAAAGGAGTATGTTTGATAAGATTTGATTGGTACTACCCATGTTATCAAGATGTTCTTTTCGGAAGTCATCCATAAGAACTGGCACGTTAAAGTTTGGGCTCGACCTGCAATTTAGGATTAAAGACCACCGAAGTCAAATGAAAGCACGTGAGCCGGTGACAAAACGTGGCCGAAGACCCGCGGGTGGCTCGTGGAGACTATCATCAAATCTAATCTCGCGGAACCGGGCGGGCGTTATGCTTAAGAGATATACATTAGTCTTCGCTATAGTATCATCAAATTTTAACCGAGATCAAAATTAATTACCTCTCAATCACATCACATGACGTTGTTCACTTGAACCTAGGTTCATGTAACGTGTCCACATGATTAAGTCAAGCTCCTAAAGGATTGCATATCAATGTTTGTCTTTATTACAAACTGCTTTCTTGGCTTAAAGAAGGAAATCGTGTTAGCACGCTAACACTATAATACCTTAAGTCTTATGGATTTCTCCAAAATTGTTTCCTTTTATTTCACATTAAAAGTTTAGTGTTTTAATTCTGCCCAATTAACGGTGAATGTAAAAAATGTAGCTTAAATTTAGTGTGCTGTAGCCCATAAAAGGAAATAGCCATAGATAGTGCCTCAAGAAATAACATATTTACAAAATTGTAAATATTATAAATCAAGGCTTCAAATCTCACAAAATGCAAGTAGCTCAAAGATCCAGCTGGAATCCAAATGGCAACATCGCATATATTTGAATCCCAAAGACAGATGCCATAATTAATCAATTGTGTACTACATAAAAAATCTCAATAACATTCTAAAATTGTATGCCATTGTATCACTGAAATCACAACGTTAGTGGAAACAACCGTTAAGTTTCAATTAAAAACCAATACGTTATTTCTTGGAATGATCATCCGAAAGCCCACAACGCTAATCGAAATCACTACCATGACCAATATGCCATACCTATCACGATACTAGCGCATCAAATTAACGTGCCCGGAGAAGCCGATAAAATACACACCTTTTAAATTAGTTTTGATACTTTCGTTTAAATTTATTAAGAGATTAATATTATTTATTGTTGGTTTAATAAGGCATATTGAAGCACGTACCATAATATGCAGTACATCATCAAAAAAAATAAAACAACAAGTATTAATATCTTAAGATAATATTATATGACCCTAAAAATAAATAATCTATTTCAACACATTACAAAAAGGTAATAACATAAGGCCCTATTTTCTCTTGAAAAATGCAAATTTTGTATTCTTCAACTTTTAGAAATTCTCAAGTTTGTCGTAACAACGTCCTAGAAGCACCATCTTCAATGTCTTCACAAAGAAGATATTTAGTTACAAACTAACTAAGACAAAGACGCAGTTGGGTAAAATAAAAATAAATAAAATAAAACAACACGAAATTATCGCTTAAACGAACACTGTCCGATACCGTATTCAAATAAATACAAAACTAGGTCATATAAATATATCCCTTTCCATTCCTAGTATTACAATAATACTTATATGCAAGAAATAAATCAGTTGATAGCATGAATTTAATAAATATACATTAAAAGGAAAGGAAATAAATCATGCAATCAATGAATACCAATAATCCATTATAAAATATATATAATCAAATTAATTGATACATACATATATAAAAATGTGTCCAATAACTAGATATTTATTACTATGTTTAACCTTTTTAACAAATAAATACCTAAGAGGTTAATAATTAAAAGATAGAATCGAATTAAATAAAAATCATTTTAAATTGGATAATTACAATTACCATAATTTAAAGTAACATGATATTTATTCATAAACCAAAAAATTTGAATTTATCATAATTTTAAAAACCCAAAACTAGGGTTTGGAAACGGATTGACCTTTTTCAAAAATCCCACGCACAAGACAGCATTTAATTTATTGCACAGCCTAACCGCCGGCCTCCTAGACACACGCAAACAAATATAGGCTTCAGGCGGAAATACTAACGCCACCGGAACCACCTGTGTTGCCGGATAGCCTCGCCCGCATAAAGTTTACTTGTTCAATTATGGTAATTAATTTCAATTTTACATTTTAATTCAATCTTTTTCAAAAATGTTTTGAAGGCTTTATAATACCTAACAATTCTGATTTTCTCAGTAACGTTTCTAAAAAATATGTTGCTAAAGAATTCATTTGCAATTTCTAATTATTAAAACTTTATAATTTTGAAAATTAATAAATACTTAGTAAATTCAAAAAAATTTACATTTTCTAAGAGCTCAATTAGAGATTTCTTGGAAAAAAAAATTAGTTTAAATTTTTTTGAGTTTAAGCATTTTTGGGAATATATACTCCAACTTATTATTAATTCAATTAAAAACAATTATGAAACCCTTTTAAAATCTGTTAAACAATTACATCAAAACACCAAAATATACAATTTTGATGTACTTGAACATATGAAACATATCTTAAATATGACACAATTTCATGGGCCATATATTTATACATAAATATATAAAGATAAAAAATTTCAGATAAAATCTATGGAAAACATGTATTTTATAAAATACTAGATTTAAAATTAAATAAATTAAATCATTTTTGATGCCAGCCAAGGGAATTTATATGATATAACTTGAATAAACTTATTCAAATATTCATAATAGATCAGTGGCATAATGTTATAATGTGAAATCTTAAACATATAATGTAATATGAAGTCATCAAAATACTTACAACGAACGGAATAAATCACCAAGTTCTTTCAAATGATCCATACCGGAAGGTTGAATCATGTATTTGAGTCTCTAAAACACGTAGAGAATTAATAAATCACGTAGAACTTTCAAGTCTCTAAGAACACTTGAAAATCGGCTAATCTAGAGGAAAGTGTGGGGTGAAAAAGCCATGAGGCGGTGATTAGGCTCTTCATGATGAAACCTAATACATCCCCTTTATATAGTGGTTTCTCTAATAAACCTAAAAGCTCAACCGAATAGTTAATGAGTCAACCTGCTTAATTTAAACCAACTCATGTGGTTTCCAATACTACTAACAGAGTTAATACTAACAAGCTCAAGTGAATTATTTAAATAATGAAACTAGGGAAATTAATTAATTCGAAGTTCATCTTCAACTCAATATGTTTTACACGGGTATGTAGAATTTCATTCCTATGAGGTAATTCATTGATTACAATCAATTTCAATTTACTAAATATAGTTTAATTTCATATATGAAATATAATTCAACATCATCAGACAAGTGCACTTTCTCTCTCAAAAGTTTATAATAGCAAAGTGTGTGGTGTCAATATAATTCGACTATTATTATCATTATATAGATTAAGCATGTGATCTATCTGGCATAACCTCTCAAGTATTATCGGTGGAGAACCCGACTAGTAATTGGCAATTACTATGGTTGGAATGTTCAAGCATAATTTTATTCACGCTAAATCTCAAGAAATGAATTGTGCCACAACAATTGTCGCAATCGATATAATAAACGAAATCACAATCATTGAGTTGCAACAGGTTTCAAGTGATGGGATTCCCATCTATCTCTGAAGGACTGATAGTACCGCTGGGAGCCCCGGTCCCACACAACAATTTCTCCCGCCTGAGCCGCTCTCACACCCTTCAAATTACCTCGGTTCATCACTTCCACTTGCCCATTGGCCGTGGATAAGCGATACGGCGTGTCGGGTGTTCTATATATCCAAGCCCAAACACATGCCTCTTCAATCTTCCCGCCATGAATCAAGGCTCCTATTGGTTGCAGACCAAAGAATTGGCACCAAATCGAGAAAAAATCTCTCTTAAGAATTTAAAGACCCCTGCCTCGATCCTCAAGGTGATCTACTTTCTTGACTTCACATTTGTGAAGTAGTCCTCCACTGCATGATATAGCTCTGCTTTCCCTGTGTGTGTTCCCTGCGATTCCTACTATATCTCATACATGCTACACCCAATCGTGTGGAAAAGCATGTTACCTTCTCGTAGGAGCCTAATTTTAGGGGTGTTAGTTGGCATGCCTGTATATTACGCACTCTCCGATACATGATCCTCGCAACTTGATTTCGCGCGTAGGGCCAAATATCTCTGCCATGTGATTTAAAGTTAAGGCTTTCCCATTGATTTCCAAAGATGCCTCCTCAGCTTCACTATCAACTCCTTCCTCTGGGTGACACTTCAACAATGGGTTCACAAAAAAGATCTCCTATGTAGCACCTCATCCGTGTTATTAGCGTATATATCAAGTTCGCCTGGATCTTATTGTATACCCGGGTGATCTCCTCCGGGAGGCTTTTGCTTATAGAGATCACCGGGGTATCATGTTTGGCATGCCACTATCCGTGCATTATCCATCACTTCTTTATCCGAAAGGCTTCATACTATCTAACCTGATGTGGAATCCCAGGAGTGTCCTACCTCTCAGAGTTGATACCTGCCTATCCGCCTCCTCGATACTCTCCCGGGAACATGCTCCAAGTGTCACAGATCGGAAAGTCTGGCTAAATTTAAACCCTCCAAGATATCCAATTTCTTTGTTTCATCAATTTTAAAATCGCCTCTCTTCACATGCCCACAAAGAATCTGCCTCTATGGATGTTTCTCTAAAGTACGTGGCTAATAAACTTCATTGGAATTCCTCAAGTTTTGTTACTTAGCCTCCTCATTATTCGTGGAAGTGTTAGCGCTAATCTCAAGGCGTGACGAATTTTGTTAGTACCCTCCGGGACCATATAATAAGATTCCCGCCTCTGTAATCAATAATGCCATTCATTTACTTATGCCACCATACTACCACGCCCACTAGGTTGATTAACTTAAAGCGCCCTTCATCCGGGTCCATGTATCCTACTATAAGTCCATTCTGACTATAAGTCCGATATCCGTGGACTGCTTAAAGCCTCTCAATACGGCAGAAAGTCGATCCATAACTACCTCCACCGATGCACCTCAAAAAATAAGTGCTCTAACCTCCGAGCAAGAAGAATCAAGGTACCAAATATGCTTTTGCATGTCTCTTTCATCAGATTATCCGCTGGCGCAGTGGGGTGCCAAATTTCTCTTCATCGATTTGCACGCCCCATCTCTTGCAACTCGGCTCACACCGGCTCCTCAAATTCTCCACTTCCCCATGATTTTGCCACTACTTAGCACCGACTTTAAACTTCAAAGTAGAGTTGTGGATGTTCCCTCACACCGGCCATGCCAAGCAACAACCAAGTGACAATTACAAGTATGCTCAACTCCCCAAAGAACTTCACACTCGGGATCATTCAACTTCCCCTCTTAAATGGCTTTTAAAGAAGGGCAAACTCCTCTATCTCCAGCGCGTAGATAAGTTTAATATACGGCAAATGGTTTGAAAATAACCCAGACGCTTAACTATTAACAAATTAAAATGTTATTAAATTAATTTAGCATGTAAGCTGACACGTTTACATTTAATTGTTAAATTTTTGATTTTGGGAAGTTAGTTGTCAAGATAAGTTAAATAATAGACAAATTCTAAGCTAAACCATAACAACACTTTTATTATCATTTTATCTATCTATTTCATCCCTTTAGAAGCCAAAAGGACAAAACGCAAAACCCTCACCTCCCCTCCCCCTCTCCTCTCGGCCGAATGCCTCAAAGAAAAAAAAATTTCCTCCATTTTCTCTCTTCCTGTCGCCAAGGCCCAAAAAGCTGGCCGACTAGCCTCCCCCCAACATTCTCTACACTCCCTTACAGTAAGAAATCTCTTGAAATCTTTTTATATTCTCATGTTCCCTTTGACTTTATGTTGACTATTTTAAATCACCTTTAAATGAAAAAAAGGTATATTATTTTACCTGATGAAGTTATAATATATAAGTTTTATATAAGTTTTAAAAATGTTGTAAAAAGGAAAGTCCCCAGAGTATATCTCACAGGTTTCGATTAAATTTTATCCCTGTAGATTCTTAAAATGCTAAATATTTGAAAAGTTAATTAATTGGGAATGTATCCGATATCGAGTCCAATTTATAAGTCTATGAATCAGAAATAACTCGAGCAATGTAATTCATGATAGATTTTTCAACTTTAATTAAGAAAAAGGAAACGAATATCATTTATGGAGGATCTTAGGAAATGAAATTTTTATGACTAGAAATGAGGACTACAACGGCGAAATGTATAGAGGTGATTTTCATTCTACCTAGGGGCGAATTGGGCCACTCAGATGTTATATCGCAAGCAATACGCCAACACAATCAAAAATCTCCAGTTAGTAGCGTTAAGCACAACCCAAATGGGCCGATGCTCGTACCGGCGCGGTCTATGATTTTGTTTCCAAGCAACTAGTTAAATGATCGCAACTGGGCTTTGAATTTTGGGATACAAGGTTAACTACCCCTACACATTCCCTCTAAAATACATTTTTTCATCATAAGATACTTGGCGTTGTTATGCTGCCATCTGCCATGGGTTAAGAAAATAAATGCCCAATGTTTGAGGCGCAGTTGACAAGTGCGATGATTAAAAGCCTCGAATTCAGCAAGTCATGCCTATTGGCCGGTGCACGAAGTGAGATTCACGAAAAACAGAGAGTTAGGCAAGAGGTGCGTGGAACTATACGATTTAGAGCCTCAAGGCGCCCATGTAAGGGTATTTAGAATGGGGCGGGGCCCTCTGGTGAGAAAAGGCCCATTCCAGATCTCCGAAATCAACAGGCTCCACCTCGTGAATAAACCGGCTGTGTGCAGAAAAGTGAGGTGATACTTTAAAGAAGTTGTTGGATGAGGTGACCGGGTCAAGGCCGAGATGTCGGCGGCTGCATGACCGAAAGAGATTTGAATCTAAAATGACAAATAGATCCATGTGGGCTGTGGATGTCCTGGGCGCCTTAATAGGTGATCTAGGCAAAAAACTTTCCCTCAACAACGTAGTGACACTCCCCATCACGCCCCACCTCCTCCTTTTACGTTGAAAGAAGAAGTTAGCAAGCTACGAATGAATGTGTTTATATATTATATGTATAATGTTTTTCAAGTTTAAAACAATACTTTTATTTACGCATTTTATTCCAAAGTGTTGTGAAACGGTGCGTAATGTTCGAAGTCGTTGTGAATGTTTGAAACGTTTATGGTGTTTCCGAAGTTTCCATTAAATGTTTGGCAGTTTCGAGTTGGCGAACGTTGCGGAATAATGTTTATATGAAAGAAAACTCCGGTACTTTTTCTTCTGCAAACGCGGTACCGTTAGGGATAGAACGGTGTACCAATGCTTATAGCGGCAAAAACGCAATATTGTAGGTATTAACATGGTACCATTTTCGCGCGAAATCTGCATTTGACAGAGGGAGAGTATTAACGGCAATGCTTCATATCAAATGGTACCACGTTACTGGGTGCGGGGCCTAGTGGGCTCGAACCGCCCGAGAGTGGGGCTCAACCGGCCACAGGCTCCACCTCGACTTTCCGACTCCACTAATTAACGACCTAAGTCAGTTTTCACCAAAGTGGCCCGGGCCGAATAACTGGACGGCTGGTCGGCCCCCAAACGGCTCACCGAGGCCCCTGCTCGCTTGCCAATGCCCAGTCCTTATGGTATTGCCAAAATTTACTCATATGCCTCTTGTTTCATGGGTCTTCTCGCCGAGGTGGTCGTGGTACAAATGGCTATCCTCTATCTCCGTGAATACATTCCCCAAATTTAAGGGTCAAGTATTCATCTTTTCTTCTTTATCTCCTTCCGCCATGGATTGTAAAAACCGTGGGTACGACTCGTTAATAAAATGAACTAAAAATATAATTTCCTGAATTTGGAACCCACTAAAATTTCCCATGTTCATAAATGTTACTGTTTGGAAGTTAAGCTAGTTTAAAATAAGTTAAAAACCAGAGGCCGATCGACCAGACCCGGATTTTCACCGGTTACTTTTTGGGCCAACCCAATTGACAAACCCCCCCTTGTTCAATCCAGCCCAAAACCCCAAACTGTGCTTTTTTCTTCTTCTTTCATATAAGCAACCAAATTTTTTTCATCCTTTTCTTCAATTTTCTCTCTCAATTCACAAGCTTTGAGCTAAAATTTTCGGAAGTAGTTTCTCCTCATCATCCCCGCCATATTTCATGTAAAGGTGCTATATTTTTATGTTTTGTGTGAAATCTCCAAACTTTGACTTTGTTGACTTTTTGATATTTTGAATTTTATTGGCCCATTGACTTTTGTACAGGGATTAGTTATCTTCGGGATTGAAACATGATGTTTGATGAATTTCAAGCGCTTAGATGACTTTTTTGAAATTGGTTGACTTTGATTTTGATAAATGGTTGAATAGAATTATTGCCTAGGGCCTAAATTGTAATATTATAGGAATTTATAATGATCGGTATTCAGAAAGTGTAGTTACATAAAATGATGAATTTCTCAAAGACGGGTTGATTTTCGCGTAAAGTTCGTAGTGGCTAATGTAAATAAAGAGCGAATCATGATTGTGATTATTTCTGTGGATAAAAATATGAATTATGGGCGTTGAGTAACAAATAGGTTGGAATTGTATCGTAGTGAAATTGGGCAGTAAACGAACTAAGGATTAATAAAATAGTCGGTAGTTACAAAGCTAAAATTGATCGGGGAAGGTGAAATTGGAATTTGTGAAACTATTTGGAAATGTTGGGAGTTTGAATAAGATATAGATGTTTATCGATTTAGTCCGGTAGCGGTAGTTTGTCATCAAAATTGCTATTGAAAGTCAGTACACCGGTAACCCTAGACGAACTGAAATTTATAACGCAAACGGGCTAAAAGAATGGTACTTAAATTAGGACAAAAATGTTGAAATGGTTACGTAGTTGTGATTTTAGAGCTTTTGTGAATGGGTTCTGTTTCGACTCAGATTGGGATGTGAGGAGATTCTGTGTGTGTGACTATTTCAAGCGCTTAGCTGCAGCCATGTGGGATTTATCACTGTATTGTTAACTTATTTATGCTGGGAAGCATTCAGAGTGTATCTCTCACAGCGCAAAAGTTTTGTAATGCATTTGGCTGTGGAATGCAGGTGTTATAGGTGCGTTACTTTGAAACTATGTGTTTGTCGCGGTGTGTCGATACTGTACGCTGCGCGCCGGTTGTGGATGTCGATGATGTCAAGTGTTCGTATAGCCGGCCGAAAAGGCGTTGATGATTTATTATATACGTCGTTGTTGGGTGTTCGGCGTACCGCCGAAAAAGGATAGAATCATAAGTATCTATGTTGTTGTTGGTGTCTGGCGCGAGTTCGGCTGAAAAAGGATAAATTGCTGTACATTATGCGTCAGGGCGCTATTTTTGTATTCATTAGTCGCTGAATGGTAGAACATTAATGTGTCAGTGAATTTATGAATTGGTTCCGTGACGCAAAATATGGCCCGTGTTACGTAAGTCGAGTATGCAGGGTGTACTTTCATTTCGATAGAGTATCCTGTATTGATGTCTTGAATAGATGACATTTTCTGTATTATATTTGTATACCTGTATTTACCCATTTTATTGATAAAGACCGATGTATATGTATATATATATGTATGTCTTTATCCTGCATCGTAGCGCTCTATCTCGACCGTAAGTTACCATCCCGTGATCCGCTTTCCACTAAGGTCAGCCGAGCTTTACTCCCCTTCCCACCTCTTCGATTGACAGTGCCCTTGAAGCAGCTTGAGTTCAAGCGGTGTGGGGTGACTTTATTTAGGTGAGTAGACGGGTGGCTAGATCCTCGGCATCTTTTTTTCGTGTAAACGCTATTATTTTTGGTTCGAAATGTTGAAATTGTAAGATGTTTTTAAAAACATTTTGTGACTTGATCGTTGTGGTGTTTTATGTTTTAAAGCTCTTTTGGCTAGAAATGCATTTATGGTTAAATTTTGTATGTTCATGTATTCGCCAATTCTATTTTATCAAACTGTCAGTTCTAACGTTTTAAACAAGCTTTTTAGCCCATCAAGGTACTGGCGTACAAGTCGATGACGACTCCAACCTGTGTGGGCGCAGCCACCAGGCGGCTGTTTGATCCCCCCCTGAGGCCCGAAAAGGCACTACTTCTTGGTAAATTAGCTCGCTTAATAGGCCAGTATCGAGGCTCCCCTGCCTCGCATCACCATTTGGGCTCTGGCTTCCACGCCTTTTTTCGCCTTCGATCATGTATTTAGTGAAATCTCCTGCCTGGCCGACCTGCCTAGATCCCGGGCTACCTCCTCGTGAGCGAATCTCTTGAACTTGGTCAACTGCAAGCAAAGCAAATAGCAACACCTTCTGGCTTGGTCAAATTGAACTCCGATCAAACCGCTTCCCAACGGGCCAATCACCTGGTCTCCTTTTGCTGGATGGTCATCGTGGAGTGCTTCATCTCGCCCCAAGTGACCTTCTTTATAGGGTCAATGGGTCCTAGGGAACTCATTTTGAGCTCAGATGTAATGCATCCTATTGGAAAATGGGTCAAGTTACAGTTTGGCTTTACCATCGGATGGAAAGCCATGATGTCGCCGCATGGAAGCGTATATCTCGTGATCAAACCTGACGGTTTCTCCGGATCCGCCCCCTCTTCCTCGTGAACTGGGTGAATGCTGAGTTTTTTTGGGCCCCATGATAGCTTCAATGACAAAGCGAGCAAGTGGCCGCCAAGGCCAAAAGCCTGGCCTCAGCCAGCCTGCTACAGGCATCCGGCCAGTTACCTGCATCCTGGAGGTCTGGCTATAGCGCCTGTGGGCGTCATGGCGCCTTGCCGCTCGCTACGGGCTCATATTCGCATCACGGGAGTATGGTTACATGGTCTCAAAGCTCCCTCGGGCAGCAACTCCTGCCAGCCCTCCGGTGTGAAATTTTCCACCTTGTACGGTTCCTCCGGACGTAGTTGACGTGTTCTTGAGTGTTTTAGCAGGGCATCCTCCCCGCGTTGATCATGAGATTATTCAAGTTGAGTCCATCGCTCCTTTGATGGCGGTTGCTAATATTCCCATTTATTTCCATGGTAATAGTCAATGAGTGGGAAGTGATTCTCTTTAATGCAAGTGTCTCACTGTCACCAATGATGCCTTGGTCCGAAAGCTGGTCATTTTATCACAACTTTTCAAGCCAGCCTTTTATCTAAATTATAGTTCCTAAGCAAAAAAGATCAACATCATGCCAGCAGAGTCAGCCGACGCAAGAGTTTAGCCACGTAAAGAGAAGGATGAAGCCAATTCTCCATTTTCATTCGCTTTTATTACCGACACGTTTGTGGCTCATTGCGGGTCATACGATCTTACAGACTTAATTTGTCGGCCAAGCCGCTAGTCTGACGGCTTTTTCCCCACATCAGCCGGGACATCTCTCGACCTCTTTAATTTGGGGTTTTCGGGGATTCTAGCCCAATCGTTGTACTTGCGTCCATTTCATGTCTTGCCTCGGCCCGTATCCATTTATACTCTAATCTCATTTGGACGATAATTTCACCTACCATTTATTTGTTTAAGTGATTATCAAGTGGTGTTTATATGTAATATCCTACCAACCAAAAGACATAAGCTATCGTGCTGAAGGGATTATTGGTTGATAGGAGTTGCTTATGGTGTTTACATAATATCCCTTCTCGAGTAGATTGGTGTTCATCACCCCATGGAATTTCTTGACCATTGGAAAACCGTGGCACTCATTCAATTAGTGGTGGACCTTCATTTCAAAACTAATTGTAGCGTGGGGCTGTCCGGAAGGCCATGCGAGGTTGCGTGTGGCCGTGGCAGATTTGGTACCAGAACACAATCTGTTTTGAGGGGAGGAGTTGAAGGAGCATTCCAACGAATTGTGAAGAAGGAGCACAATCGGGTCACTGGCTTCATTAAAATAAACTCGACATCAAATGCCAGCAAATGTGGGCAATTCAGGAACAAACTGGAAGCCTATAGGACGTGATTGGCTAAGCAAAAATAATGCATGGGTTGGTTCATGTACGGCTATCTGCGGGCTGTGATGTTATGGCTGCTTCAGGGCCTATTTCTGGGAAGCCTCTAAAACACATTAGTTGAGCACTGGTTTGCGCAAGGACAAATTCAGAGAAGGACTGAAACCTCTAATAAATGGATTAGGCAGGGAAGAAAATGGAGAGCGACTCATTCAGTTGATCCGAAGCATTAATGGGCAACCAAAGGTCCCTTTGGAGATCGATAGTTTAGTGGCCGACATTCATCATCAAGCAATAAAATTTCAGTATGTAAATCGACAATCCAATCAAGTAGTACATCGTGATGTATATTGAAATTTGGGGGAGGAACGGGGTACTACATGGCTCTCGAACCCTCCCATTTGGCTCTCTGAAGGCCTCTTACACCATTGAATGGTTTAGGAATACTTGTTTTTTTTTTTTTGACAAATATTTTGTATTGCCTTCAAGTATCGCCAGTGAAAATGTTATCGATTAAGTTAAAAAAAAAGTAGCTGCTACTAAAGTAAATTTTGTTAATAATAATGAAATTAAGACTATTTGTTTGATTTCTAACATTTAATTCAAGATTACTTTTGGTAATAAAGAAATAGTTTTACTAGTTTGGAATGTAAAATACGTACATTGTTTCTTCTGCATTTGATAAGCATCTGCTCATTTAAATAATTTATATAACAAGTTTCTGTTAATTAAAAATAACATCCAATATAATAAAAAATACTTTTATATTAACTCAAAGGGAAAATTACGAATATCAGTAGTTCCCATATTCCAAATCTTGACAGATGCTCTGACAGAAATTCCTGTGGCATTGTTAAATAAGAAAACCTGTGAAGCCTCATTTATAGCTTTTGTCGGATAAATTCGTGATGTGACAACCGTTCTTCCTCCTTGCGCGAAGCTCTCTAGTATGGAGTGATCAACCTGTAATATTAGTTCATATAATAAGTAAATTCGGTTATCAATAATTACATGTTAGTATTGGGACCATCAAAAACTTTTTTTTCTCTGTGAATCTCATTCAGAGCAATCCCCTTTGAATTTCCCCACTTAGAAATAACTTTTCTATTTTTTCTGATTTTATTCTATGTAATCCTTTCATCACTTTTCCTATCTTACTTTGCCTCCCTCG
Organism: Lithospermum erythrorhizon; assembly: GCA_019722365.1. Taxonomy (NCBI): domain Eukaryota; kingdom Viridiplantae; phylum Streptophyta; class Magnoliopsida; order Boraginales; family Boraginaceae; genus Lithospermum; species Lithospermum erythrorhizon. The sequence goes on along the minus strand of JADFUC010000866.1, from coordinate 64,835 downwards.
AAGAATTCCAAGTATTTCCGTTAGACGAGTTGCATTTTAATGCATGATTAAAGTTGTAGGCTCAACATCGGCCTCGGTCATCACTTTCCGCTTTATCTCAAAGCACCCACTCAGATTCTCTTTGTTTTTGTGAGCTTTGCTTTTGTTGTGGAGCAAATGGTCGCAAAGCGATCATATGAAGCAAGAATCTCAGAGACACAAGCGGATCGAAAGCCTCGCCGCGATTTTCCATAATTCCGAGAGATGAAGTATATTTCATTACGCGATTTGGCTCTATACGGGATTATTGGTGGAGGATTTCTTGCTCGTTGGAACTAATATAAATCGAGGCTAGGGGGTCTAAGGTCAGATCACTCTTTGCTTTTCTTATTCCACTTCCTACAACGCTACCAGTAGTCAAGAAAAGCAAGTGTCTACTTTTGTCAGATGGCTACGACATCGAAGTCTTCTCTAAAATGCAAACTTTCAAAATCGAACTCAACAAATCTATCCAAATTGGGTGGAAGAGGATCTAGCTAAGGGAATCATAGAGTGTGAACCTGAAAAGTTTATGCTAAAGTGCTTTTCTCCTCAAGGAGTCAAGCCAGAAGTATCTGCGGATGAAACTAGCCTTGTCTAAGCGTAATGAATTCCTCAGATATTCGATTTCATGATTAACGACCCCTTAATTCATATCTTTTCCGCTCCCGCTGAGAAAAAAGAGGATTTTCGCTTTAAGACGGGTCCGTGGGTGTTTTGATAACCAACTCCTGGGTCATGCACGCATTGGGCGAGAGAGGCGGGACCTCGTCACGATTGCTTTCTCGCCCGCATATTTGGACCTAGGTTCAAGGCCCAACATGAGTTTTTACGCGGGAAGTGGGCTAACAAATGGGGATGGGCCCTAGTCAGCAATACGTGGAACTAGAGGGAAAAAGGAGGGTCCGTTTTTTAGATCAACTGTAGAAAGTACCGAGCCGCCTGATACTGTATCCAGCTTCTAATGATGCAAAACGGCTATATAGGTTATTTAGAAAGTAACGATTTCCCAATACGTGTTTCAAATGTGGAAGAACGGGTAATTTAATACGATAATTCCTTCGGAGTCAAAGCGAGATACCCTCGCAACGAGTGTGTGTGTGTGTCTATGATCTCTGGATCAAGGCCCCCATGGAGAAGTCTTGGATTATTTTTAGCATTAATGATGAACCCCAACAATATCTCCCTCGACGTTTAGAAGTTTCACCCCTTCATTCCGGCAGACGATCAAAAATCAAATCAAGTGGAGCCCAGAAAGGAGACTACGGGGGGCGCCTCGGAAAGCGCTAATACCATGGTTGTGAGGGTCAGAATAATGGCCGGGGAATCAAGACGGTTACCATTCACCGGTTTCTCTCAAAATTGGGGTTAAGGCATTAAGGCCAAAATGGCTTAATTGTGTTAATGGGGCGTATTTCAAATTCAAGCATTATCCTAGTTAATATTCAGGCTGGAGTTAATGGCACCAAAATTAACAATATTCAAAAATACGTGCTTCTATTGAGGGTGCAATTAATATTGAGGGCTCATTTGTAGCTAATAACGGAGACGGTTATGCAATAAAAATAGGGCTCTGTTGCTAAAAGGAAATTTCGGTTACTCAAGATACTGAAGCAATCGACTCTTTTTCACCAAAGACTATGGTCACGACATTTCTGGATACAATCAAGTTCTTGATTTTCAAAATGCTACTCCTCTACTCATGTCGGGCCGAAAGCACCTCTCCCAAACGCATTGCGGAAAGATTTGGGGGCGGCATCCAAAAAGTGGCAGCCACCATATTATTTTAGGAGACAAATTTCTCCCCGCAAGAAGGCTTTCTTCCAAGATTAAAAGATATCATATCCCAACAAGGGGCTTCGCTTTGGGACGCACCCTGCCGATCATCATGAATATTTTGAGTTGAACCTGCTGCAATTTCGGGGCTAATGGTAGGTTCGACTACCACCCGGGTTAGCGGAATTGAAAAGCCTAAATTAGTATTCCCTTTATTGAAACAAAAACTGCGGAGCCAGCGAATGGAGTCGATAAGAAGAAATTAGGATTATCCTAAAGATTTGGTTGATGCTAGAGGTAGGAAGGGTGGATTAGCCTTACTTTGGGCAAGGGATAATATAGTTGAAGTCAAATCTTTTTCGTCTCATCATATTGAAGTTTTTATTATTGAACGGGCGTCTCCCCCTTGGAGATTTGTAGGCTTCTATGGCCATAGCCATCATGAAACTAATAAAAGAAAATTCTCATGGAATTTTATGAGACTTGTTAATGGTTTGTCTAATGTTCTTACTCTTTTCATCGGTGATTTTCATGAAGTATTATTGGATGATGAGCATGTCTCCCTTAGACCGAGACCACGCTATATGGTTTCCAACAAGACCTTTGTGCATCATGTGATCTTTATATCGAGATATACGGGTTTCAACAATAATTTTGTCTCACCAAATTCTACTAGGGCAAGATTAGATAGAGCTTTGGCTAGTCGAGACTAGAAGGATTCATTTCCGGAAGCACAGTTGTTCCATCTTTCCACAAATACTTCGGATCACCTACCCCTTCTCCTGAGCTTCAGATAGGCCGGTAGGCCAAAAAGAGTCAAGAGCAAGATTTCTGGCTTGAGGACGGTGCCACGAGGAGAGCAGTGAGCGGTGCACTGTGCCTGATAAAGTCCAGCATCGATCCGGGGAGCAACGCAAGCATGGAGGGTCCGTGAATGGCCATCCTGGCCTACTTCAACGAAAAAAGCGGGAGTGCCGTAACGTGCGGCAAAAATCGATCATGGAAAAACAGCAAAATCGATGAGCTTCAATCTAGAACTTATTTCCAAATGTAGTTATTCAAAGGCCGGTCCCTTCCGCCAGGCCGCTGATAAATTGCGCTGAAAGGATTTGAAATTTTTACTGCGTCAACGCCATGGGTACTGAGACTCGCGCGATAGGAATACTACTTATTTTCTCATGCTTTATCGACTAGAGGTAAACATAATCTCATCAGCAGTTCTCGCAGTGACGAGAGGGAGTTTCGCGCCGGAATATGGAGGGTATCTATAAGATTGTGATTACTTGGCTCACGCCTCTTTATCTCCTCAAATCGAGGCAACTTGTTCACGCGGGACATGGAGACTCAACCAGCCTCGAGATCAAGCTCGAACTCAAATGGAGTAAAGGGTGATCACCAAGAAGGAAGACATCAAGCACCGGCTTTTTCTATGGCCAAGGCCCTGTGGACTGGACGTGGATGCAAATGCAATTTTTCAACACTCATTGCCTACGCGGGAGGTGCCTCCTGGATACGGGTATTAAAATTTCACAATTGCGCTCTAGGGAAGCCCAATTTAATCGATCACATTAGTACCTAAATTGGAGAGCAAGTAAACATGACTCAGGCCGTACCACCGCCTCCCAAACAAATCATGGCTAAGTTATTGCTAAAGCCTTGGCTATTCGGTTGAAGAAATGTCTACCCTTTGTTATCTTAGATACCCAAAGCTGCGTCATACAGGCTCAACAGCTGCATAACATTCTTTCTCTCTCTTGCATAAGCGAGGCTCACCTCTCGTGTGATTAAAACAGAGGGAAAAGTCGGGCCTCATCGCTACATGTCAATCAAACTGGATATGCTTAAAGCGTATGACAGAATTGAATGGGCCTTTTTGAGGGCAATGTTGATCCAGTTATTTAGTGCCAAATGGATTAACATGATCATGACGTATGTGGAATCGGTTACTTACTCTCTTCTAAAAAGCGAACGGGAGCAAGCAGTATTAAGCCTGTACAGGCTTAAAAGTGGGATCCGCTGTCCTTTATTTATTCATTATTCAGATAGAAGGTCTCATTTCTGGGTCATTAAATGGAGCAAGCAAGGCAGGGGAGCCTAAGTGGCCTCGAATTAGTGTGGACAAATTTAAATCCATCATCGATTAATACCTCCATTTATGACGATACGCTTACTAATGGAGGCTAATATCAAGTGAGGCTACAATATTTAAACTAGTACGAGTCAGGTCAAAGTGTCGCAAGACACACAAATCACCATTCTCTTTGTCTGCAATGGAAATACATACTAGTAATGCAATCTCTAGTATCTGGGATGCCGAAAATATCTTGTGACTTCCAACCAACATTGGCTCTTCCAAGAAGGAAGTCTTCGCCTCTATCAAAGCCAAAGCTGGGACCGAAGGCCCCATTCCAAGTGTAAAGAAATTCTCCTTACTCTCAGAACTACAAGCAACTCCTAATTTGCTAAATTTGGTATTTTTGAAGCCACCTGGCAAAAGCATTTGTAAAAGAAATGACTTTCTATTTTAGCCAACTCAGTCATGTGGGATGAGACTGCAAAAAAGATATACTGATCGTATCGTAAACATTTTAAGTGCAAATCTAAAAGCCATGTGGCCTGATTTAGGAGCACCCAAGATTTCAACACACAACTCTTCTCTCAGAAGCGCCTTCGCGACATTAGCTCCCCTCACAGCCAAGTATCCCAACTTTATGATACTTCCCCGATGAGGACCACATAGAGTCTCCTATCTGTAAGTGATCCATTCAAGAATGGAATCATGGAAGTTAGGGAACGGGAAATATAATGGAGCATACTCAAACAGTAAACTCATAACACCAAATAAAGTGTGTTTAAATACCTAAAGGTTTCAGATGATTTGACCTGCACTTGTTTCCAGATTACTGTCAAAAATTGCTTACTATTCTATCACTATGTCGATAAGTAGACGCTTACTTCTCATGTACACTCTCAACAGAGTTAAATAAGATGGATATGCACACAATAAGCGCGAAGTTATCAAGCTAAAATGCATATCGGGCTTGATTAATAATAATAAAGTCAATTTAATTAAGTAGTTCACTTTCACCCATATTTGATGCAACATATACTATGAAAGTACCATATTTTCTTTATGAGCCTCTTCACAAATAAACTGCCAGCAAATGTAAAATTAAGCGAAGTTCATGGATAATTATGCAAATCAGGCAACTTAAGGAACATGCATGTAACAGATCATTGCAAATTCACACAAGAAGTATCTAAACTACTCAAAAGTCAAAATTAAGTCCGTCTCTTCAATAGTGTTGGACTTTAGGGATATATTTGAAGAGAATTGAACCGTTACTCTTGGAAGTATGCAATTTCAAATGAATGGGTGATACATGCTTGTGATACTGCATCAAAGGAACTGGTTATTAGAGAAAATGATTTGATCCTGTGAAGTGTTAAGTTAGGTTGCGACACTAGCACCAAAAGCAAAATCGAGATCTTAAATCTTCTAACCCCCTTTGATTGCTCTCCCTCGAAATACGCCAAATCTTCTTGTATGTCGCTTTTTATAGCTTTGTGGTGTTTTCTACTTCCGTAATTTTATCCTCTCTTAAATGGAGTTTTCTAAGAGCAAATGTGATGGGCAATTACAAGAGATGAGACTCCATCAAATCCTTCTAACTTTTCTTCTAATTTTACATGGCTCATTTTGAAACATGCTATAAAGCAGAGTGTGAGTAGTAGGAAAGTGTGTGGGGGGAGGCAAGTTAAGGGTAAGATTTGGCCGCTGTGTTCCCATTAACGTGGAGAATGATTAGTCGAAAATTGTTAATGAGATGTAATGTGATTTCAGACTGGGCTCATCACTAGTTTAAATTTTTGGGAGAATACATCAGACAAGAAAAGTATTATCCTCAGACATTTAATTTTTGGACTCTAATCATCTTTATATTAGAATGATTATGACAAAGGTTCAATATATGCATCCTCATTGATTGTAACTATTAGTTAGGATGTTATTTGTATTATTCAGAGCTGGCCGGTTTGGTCATTTTATTAATAGAATCATCGCTTATTTCCAATAAAAAAAATAATTACATGTAAGTATTAAATTTTTATCGCAATAAGTATTGGATGTTGTCAAACATTAAAATTATCAGACGCCATATATGTGTAAATATTGATGTCGGTTAATTATACTATGTACATTACCGTTAAAAACTTTATCGTGGCCAAGCCAAGAATCTAAGTATGCGCTTCATTAATCTATACGGTTCATCAACTATTCATACTTGATAAAAAAAAATGTTAATTATCATTTTTAAATATTTTGTTAATTGTTTTGGCACATTTTAGGTATTTATGTACCATTTTCTAAAAAAAATCACTAATATCAATTATATAATCTCTTTAATTTATCTTTCTGCGTAAGTTAAAAATGAATTTGTTCAAAGATTTGTTGTGGCTACATTTGTTCCTGCAGCTATGCCTGCACTGATTTTGCTCGAAGCTCGCGCCTCATTTTGGTGCTTAAAACAAGACGAAATGATACGGACTCTTTTGGGAACCATAATGCCAAGCATTTGCCACTTTTCTGGTTCAACATTTATTAAGATTAAAATGTATTATCTTAGAATAATTTATTTAGGTCATATGTACTATTTCTAGATTAAAATTGATATGCCTTTGATGAAACATGAAAAGTATGAATCGTTGAATTGTGAACTATAACTCTTCCAAAAAAATATATGTGATACTATAACAAAACACCTCACCTATCTCTTGTTATGGAAAAAATACCTCACAATCAATATATATAAAAAAATTAAGCCAAAGCTTGAAGTTGTGTAATTGAAACAATAATAAAGCCACATGACAAACAAACAAAAAAATTATATGACGTATAAATAGCTCAATAATTCAAATATACATTTGTAACTTTCTACTAACGTTTTGTAATGCAAAGAAGAATTTTTATTATTTCTTATAAAGGGGTACAAAATAAAACTCAAGGGGTGCAGAAAATTTCCTCTCAAAGAAAATCGGGGATTTTATCAAATCAAGACGACGATCATTCAAACTATACTCCCTTTAAAGTCATTTCCATTTGTGAAATGCTTGACTCGCTTTGACTTGACTTGGGGCTTGATAAGAGCTTCATTTGTTTCATTTTAACTTTGTTTCACTGGAACCTGACTTGACTTGGATTTGATTTGGATTTGGGACAAGTTCTATTACGAAATGGATATGTGTCCTAGTCTTTACCTGACTTGGAGAACGGGTCCGCACTTGATGGTCCTAGTCCTTTAGCAGCCAGATTCCCGTGTTGCCTGGCTGGACTTGATCTTGGACTTCATCTCCGATCGCCACCACTGGTTTTACTAAATCGTGGTTAAAACAAGCCCTCACCTTCAGAAGGACTTAAGTGGATGTTCCCCAGTGTGGTCGTGAAATGAATAAGCCACCCGCTCTTACGGAACCCACACTCTGGCGCTTACTTGTCTCAAGGACTCTTGCACCTTAATAGGGTAATTTGTCTTTGGGCGGACTCCGATGAGACAACCTCGAGCCTCTTGCTTGAAAGTGATATCAATCAAGTTACTCTAAGAATGTACGCCTTCTTTCACAGTGACTACACCCACTCTTTGTCAGAAGTGACATTTTAGTGAGATTTGGTCTCACTTGGTTTCACATTTAAGCTGAAGCAACGATGCTTAAATAGATTTAAAGAAGCAATTTTAATTCATGGAAAGATCTCCATCCTTTGGCTGAATTTGTCACTGAATACCTGCATAGACTTTAAAGAAGAGGACCTAATATCTTCAGTATTTCCTATATGTTTTTATCACCAATCAAACCTAAGATTTTGTTCATAAAGATTTATTAACTGTGTCAGTAGCTTATTCCCCTAATATTCAGCTGCTGAGAGATCCAGCATCGATTCTCAAATGATTTTTCACTCAAAGTTGGAATTGCTACATCAGCTTGTAGTAATCTTAATTTTAGGCGCTATTTCAAAGCTACCGAGAAGTTTTCCACACCCTGAGTAATTTATAAGATCAATCGTATTTCTCAAAGTGCTTTTGTGTATTTTCCTCGAATGAGGATGTCGGCGGAATCTCAAAAACATGTGGGGAGATGACAGGCCTTCAAGTCAATACTTAGTTTCCTGACGGCTGCCTAATTAAGTAATCACTATTCCTAACCGTCAATTTCGGCGCAAGATATCCGAACTGGCTTGAGGTTTTAATTACTTTCAAGAAATCAAACAGGCCCTATTTTGATCAGTTAGTTTTAAATTTTAGGTGAAATGTATTTTCAAGGCTGACCCCCGGACTTTTGGAAGCCTCTGATTAACCACATACTTTAGAGTACTTATTTTGAACCCCCATAACTTCGAGCCTCCATTTCAAACCCGAAACTTTCGTAACTCCCACCTGGCGCCTCTCTAGCCGATTTTACGCGATAAAAATTACGGATTTTTAGCATCCAACCCTATATATTTAATGAATATTTAATTGGGACTATTTTCCCGCAAACCTCGTTTCTCAATTTTAGTGTTTCAGAATAAAATATAGTATTCATCAAGAACTCCTAACTAGGCCATTACCCTTTTTAGCCTTGTATTTAATTAATTTGATTGAATCTCTTTAATCGCTTCAATTATTTTAATAAATTTTCACTGTCTACACGTTTTAAAACATATATTGATGGTGAGAACTTTTTGTAAGATAGTAGTAAGTTGCACTTAAGATTATTAGATTATTACTTACGTAGTACGAGTATTACTTATTACCTTATTAGCACGCTACTTTAAGATACACAGTTTTTGAATTATTCTTATTGTGTTAGAAAACATTGAGATTAGTAGTGAAATTAGGGGGACAACATCCAAGGTAGTTCAACCCCTTTCCCACATACACCATCCTTTATACAGTATTTTTTATATTTTTTTCTTATTTGAATTGTAGTGATTTATTTGATTTTACTTTACAAATTTTGTTAACGCATTTAAATCGCTAGTGATTTCAAAGCACAAGCCGCTAAACTAATTATCTCCCTCTAACAGATGGTAGCAACCTCGAGGGCGAATATATCTTTTGAAAAGATTTTGTTTCCATTTATAAAACAGATCTCAAGAGATTTGGTTAATGGAAAGACATTACTTGGTGATCAAACTAGAAGTTAAAGTTTCAATAACGCCTTAAAATGCCAAAAGAAGGAAAGAAGACTGATTGCATTTAATATATTTACAAGATGGAATGTTCTCAAGTTTGAAAAAGAATTACCATAAACTTGGTCGCGCTTACTCTATATAAAGACTCTAATGCGCATCACCTAGAGAAAAGTGTCAAGAGAGATTTATGCATTGTAATGCATGAAAGGCAAACGAGTTTTTGGAAAAGTTTATTTTGGCTCAGAAAAATAACGCATGAAAGTTGTTCTAGAAACCTCCTTTAGATTTACAACTGTTGTTAAAACTTGGTTACAATTTTGCTTGCAGTGATTATTCACGAGTTGACATACGCTAAAGTACAATGGGCATGATATGCAATGCCTGTGACCAACTTATGACCTAGATAAGTGTAGGGCGTAGGTATTAAGAACTTGAGCATTCACATAAGTCCTTATTTGTAAATTCTCTCTATTATAGTGAATCCCTTCATTTTCAAAGTGTGTGCCGTCCCCTAAACGCAGCATGCCGCATTGAACCCGATTACTGTGATCAATGCTGCTTTTGTATTTATTTTGGGACAATTTACTTTAGTCAAATCAAATTTTAGAGTTGTTGGTGCTATAGTAACAACGGATCATCATACGTGGATAGATTATACTTTCAAATCAAGCCCTCTAATGATTTAAATGTTATTCAAACAATTGGGCACGTCAGCCAGGATGAATAAATAAGAGGTGGGTTGATCACGTACCAAAATTCTCATGGTGAAATCTTCACCTTCTAATACAGGTACTTTGCTCCCATGTACTTCTTTACCAACTTCAAATGCCAAAGATGACCTGCACCAACAATAAGTTCAACTAATTATCATCATCTATTTTTATATCAGTAGCAGGTAACAAATTCATCATGACAAACACATACAAATTGAAGTAAAGAAAAATTCATCAGAATGACAAATTAAACAAAAACTTGCTACAGAAAATACTTAAAATTGTAACATTAAATCAAAAAACTTCTGTAGGCTTCAGTTGTTGTAATGAGCTAATAAGTTTTAATCCCTCAATTGTATTTTGGTTATGCCAATAGTCCTTGTTGTTAGTGTTTTATTCACTCACTTTATTCAGGGACCATTAGTACTTGATATAGTTAATAATATGTACTAATGTAAATAAAAATTTCAGTAGTTTCAGCATCAAAAAACTTACTAATACAATTAATTAGACTAGTGCTGCTTACTATTTCATTGAGATACTTGAAGGATTCTCTTTGTAAACCTTTTATGCATTAAAGTGAAAGTGTCATTGGAAGATCTTAATTGCTTCAAAAGCGACATATGAGTATATATATTATGGTACATATCAAGAATATTCATTTCAAAAACAATACATTATGAAAAAGGATTCAAACCTTGATTGATCAGCGCAAAAATGCGTCTCAATTTTTCCATTTGTGTCTTTGGCAATGTAGAAATAAATAGGCGTAAGCTCACTCAGATTTTCGTCAGCAGCAACCACAAGACCAAAAGGTCCTAAATAGCCTCTAGAAGCACCACCACTGGTGGTGCTACAACTGTAAACTTTTCCTTCCAAAAAATGGACAACGTTATTTTTGGTGGATATTCAAGGTTAAGTATGTATGCATAAGACATAAAAATGATGACAATACAGGTTCAAACTCCATAATGCACCAAGCTTGGAATAGCATCAGGTCGGCTACATTAATGCTCTACATGTATTTTTGAACCAGGATTGTGTACATTACAGGGCAAGAAATGTATACTGTACATGCATATAATATATACCTCTATTAGACTTGAGCATTATTATGTTTCAAGAATCGTGGTTAAACAAGAAATCCAAAGACAAATCAAAAATAAGGAAAAGTTCAATATCAAAAGCAAAAACACACACACATATATATATAATTATTTTATTGCAGCAAGGGAAAAGTTAATCAAATCTCATATTTCCAAATTTAAAATAAAATTACCTGTGTGGCGGAGTCAATTTTGAGTTGTTCGATTGAACCAGGGTCAAGCTTTACTTCATTGAACTCTGTGCAGCCAAATCTAAGGCTCTCAATCTCTTCAACAGGCCATTGGAGTACATTAGTTCCCGTTTTCTGGTCGAACACCACAGTTCTTGGAATAGTCTATGGTAGAACATAAACAAGAAATGAATAAATAAACAATATTGGTACAATATTATCTCAACAACTCTTAATAAAGTTCATTTTAATTAGTTTGGTGCCACTAACGTATATCGATACTACGGACTATCTATACTACTGAGTATATATAAAGTAAATAGGTATAGTTAGTTATTTGGCTTTACCAACTTTTATATCATATTTTATCTTTTCAAATTATAATTTATCAAATTTAAAACCCACTTTATTTGAAGATATTATTAAAAATTCATTTTAATTTACTTAATCACTAAATACGGGCATATGGAAGTCGCTGAAAATAAGGATCGTGGATAAGAAACCGTGGGAAACTGGGAATAAAACTGCTTGACCGATGCATGAAAATATTTGTGCCAGGAGCACTTCCCAGTGGTTATGCGTTTCTTCATTCTAATCAAGTGAAGCTTTTCCAATTTGTAATTGGTGGTAGTATGGTACCAAGGTATTTCTTTTAATTTTTTGATAGATTTACATTTCTCTTATTTTATTCACTTTCGGTGATTTTAGGATGCAGTCAGATCACCTCCATAGTAGTCTATATTATACTTATTGAATATGTGCATGTGATTACATTCTTTGTATAGTTTTATTAATCGATAGTACTCCCTCCATTTTTTTCTAATTACTGGACTAATATTTTTGTTTTACCTTCCTAATGACTAATGTTGTAATATGTATTAGTCCTTCTATTTTTAAATCATAATCACATTTTAATTTTTCTGTCACCTTGACCATTAATTCTCATTAGGCCGATAATAAATAACATAGTCACGAGATCTTCGTTGTATCTGCTTCAATATATATTTCAAATATCAACTTTTATAATTTTACAAGGTAAACAGAGACATTTGACGCTGCTCATGTCTTCAAGACCGTGAAAAGTCAAATGCGATTACGATTTGGCGACGGACGAAAAGATTTATCGGGTCCACCTACTTGGACCGCTGGCGTGAAACTATTTATTAAGAGTTTGATTAATATTACTAATATATCCCCAAAAAATTACTTTATCAAAAAGACTTTAATTAATCATGAAAATAAAAAATATTTTATTAAGAGATAAAAGTTTCGAAAGACAAGATAAATTTCAGATTGAATTCTTATATGATTGGCAAAAGGAAATGAAAAATTTCAAGTATAATCAAATAAATTTGAATGAATGAGTATTATATAAAATGTAGTTGATGATAATAAAAAAAATTACATTCTCCTATTTTAATCATAATACAAACTTTTATTACTTATATAGCAATACAGATGCTCAATTACTAGTAAGTACAAAGAAATATCATAAGAATAAATACACCAAGAGATGCCCATCCTCATGAGATCATCAAGTTCAAGTATCACCTCACTCACCCACTTACATCCTCTGCTTGAACTGATCATAAAATGTCTTAGACGCATAGAAGATTCCATAATCCAACCTCAACCCGATACCCACATCCATTGTTTCAATATCTGGGGTCCATTTATTCTTTATTGGATGATATGTCCCAATTGCATAATAATCATGTCTATCATCATCCATACTTGCTTTCAAAACATGCTTAATGTTTGGACCATTAGCGAAGATCCGTCGTTAGTACGAACGGTAGAAACGGGTAAAAGCTCCACGCACTCCCCACATACCCAGACCGGTACACCATGCAAGAAATTAATTAATAGCCTTAAAATTTAAAGTTAAATTAATGGTTCTATACACAAGTCATACCACTTTTGTTAATCTTTGATCCAATGGTTAGCAACCATTCTCCATTTGGGCGTAAGCCACGCGGTAGCCTGATTCTTAGAAAGTCCTCAGAACTCCAACGCCGGCTAGGCACCATCACCGGGTTACCCGGGTACTTGACCCATTCAAGCAAGAGCGGATCGGATAGGTTTTTTGTACGCACATTTGAATCGGAACTAACCGGTTCAGGTCCCCAAAGCAGACAAAGATAACACTTGACTGTCAGAGGATCACACACCCGTCCATACAATTCATTAATGTCAAAACCAACTATCGTGAACCATAAATGTAGCGTGCGCTGAAATGATTAGGCCCTTTGAACGCATGGCCCCATGTGATATTACCCCATATGGCTGTTTCCGGATTGTATTGATAGAAAAGATGGTACCATCCCATGTGGAATAATGGCCCATTAGGATCTCATGCAATTGCTCTTTCATGTTATAAACCATTCCAACATACACCCGAGTGAATTTTAAAATGAAAGATAGAATTTGATATTCTAAAAGATGAGACAAATACAAACAAGCAATATAAGAAAAGGACATTGATCTTCATCAATTTCATGTATACATTATCAGTCTATTTAAGGGTCAATCACATCCAATGCTCCCAAATTTTAACTTAAATTCAATTGGGTTCTCCTGTTTATCTATTATCATTTTAGGTCTTTGAGTTTTATATCATATGTCAATGAGGTCCTTTAACATTACATCAAACTAGCTATTGATGCAGTCATTATCTGTGCGTATTAATTTTTTGATTAGTTAGTGTTAATTTAAAAAACTGATGATGCATTAAATTTCATTAACACATTTAATTAAACTTGATACAAATACAATAGGACTAATGGCACGTTAGACCATACATGTTTCACAACGTTCACCATTCGATCACACATATTTCAAAAAATAACTTATCTGACATTAATATGTTTCAAAAAGTCATCTCCACTTCTCATTCCACAAAAAGTGTCCCACTTCTCATTATTCCGTCAAAATAATCAAATTTATCTCAAAGATGGGAAGTTAAACAATACATAGTGGTTATTCTTTAATTTGGAAAAGTGTCACATGCAGATTGTTTATGAACATATCATGAGCTTTAAAAATAACTCCTAATTCTCTCTCTTTCTTCTTCCCAACTCAAACATGCTAGATCCACTAATATAAATAACTTGGAGATTTGAGTTTATAAAAGTATAGCGATGGATGAAACTATGGACGCTGACTATGGTGTTATAAAACCAAGATTGCACTACTAACTACCATACATGTATTTTTTTATTTTCACTCCTTCTTTACCAGTTGCTTATTCCAATATCTGTGGCTGGTGGTTATTGTTATATATCTTCAGTTAGACCACTAATTAATTTACTTAATATAATATATGGTGTGAGGATATATTTGGTAATTCATAAAATATGATACGATTTTAATTGATAATGTGGAAACTTTGGCCTTAAACATTATATATGAGGCAGATACTTTATTGACTATTACATCCTTCCATATAATAACCTTAGTACTTCTTGGTTTTAATCTAATAAAAAGCATTTTATTTAATATGAAATTTATTAAATTTAATACTTAAATAATACTCTCTCCATCTCACAAAAATTGTCCACTTTTGACTTTTTCTTCATTTCTTGAACTTGGACTGTAGATAGCTTCATTAGATTAGATAATACTGGCGAAACCATATTCAAAAAAAAAACTACATTTCAAACTCTTTTATTGATATATTTTTTATAAAATATTATAAAATACAAATAAATATATTTACACAAAACAGTGCTTACAACTATAAAAAAGGTGGACAATCTTGTGGACGGCGGAGTACGTAAGAAATTGGTAATTATAGAAAATAAAAATGATCAATAATAAGATAAATGAAATACCCATTTTAATATTAAGCTACCAAATAATTTTTCACTATACAAATATATTTTTAGCATGAAACATAATCCCCCTACTTATAAAAGTGTGAGTCGTGTTCTTTTCTTTTAATATTATTAATGACTAAATTACTCTTCATGTATGAAAATGACACTAATAATAAAATTAATATATATTATGAAAAGATACTAATTTCTTCTCTCTAAAAAATAGACAAAAATATAGTCTCATAACACATCCAAATCTCTAAAATATAAAATATAATATAATTATATACTAATAACATCAGAGAGTCTATTGTTCATATTCAACAGGAAAATAGTATCATAATTCATACAGAATCTCAGAGTCAAAACTCGAACATAGTCTTATTCTCAGGTCCGTCACAAATAATCGTTTGAGGCTCTTCTCGACAAAGCCGTCTATATATTAATAACCATACTATCATTATTATTTTTTCAAATAAGTCTCTATTAGTCTACTCATACCAAATTTTTTTGTATGATAATTATTCAATTATGAATTGAAAAATAATTTTTTCAATCCAAAAAATTACTATTAAAAAATATATATTTAAATTATTATTTGATATTTTGTATTACATTTAACTATATAATTCAACAATTGAAATTAAAAATGGCTAAGATATATTTACTACTCTCTATCCCCCTAATATATTGTGGATGGTTTAAATTTGATGTTTCACTTATTACAAATATTAAATTGAAATATTTTTATTTTTGTTATCATATTTGGTAAAAAAAAATATCAAATAACAATATTTTCAATGCTTAATATTGACATTAAATTTTATTTAATCAAATTAGGTTTATCGAATTTAGCTTGCAGAAAAGCTTGTCAATTTCGAACTTAAATCAAGATGACAATCATTTAGGCATGAGAGAGTAAGAGATTCGATATTTTATCGTTAGCAACCCTTAATTTTTTTTATTATAATATATATAATATGTTAGTTTTTAGACTTAAATAAAAATATCTTCATCTATAAACTATAGGCACAATAATTCATTAGAGTTGAATTCAATATATGAAAGTAAATTAAAAAATTCAATATTCACTATTTAATATTGATTCATAAACTAAATAAGAGTATATTGTCATAATAATACTTACATTAGTTTTCACTCTATATTATGGTCTTAAAAATACATGCATGAAAATATGTATATTATAGGGATATAATTCACTTCATTGATAAACATTCGATATACAAATTAGTACCTCAAATTTTCCCTTATTCAATTACTTATTAACCTTTATATTAAAGTCAAGTATTTATGTCAAATTTTTGCAAATTTTCATATTAAATAATATTAATCGTGACATGTAATTATCATGTTTAATTTTATTAAAAGATTCATCAGACGTGGTATACTTTTAAAAGAGGTACGCCATCCTTATTCCTTGATTTTTAATGTAACTATTTGGAATACTTCACATTCAACAAAGACATCTAACGCAAGGGGTCTCTTTGGCCATTTTCATGCGGCTAAATTCTCGTGTTATGAGCAGTCTTTAGCTCAGACATAGTAACGAACACTCCCTAATTTTCCAATGTATAATCACACGCGAACTCTCGGTACCATTAGGAATCAATCTCAACACATTTATACTAAGTCAAAAAAAGTTTTAAGTTCTGAAAAAGGTCAAAATACACATCTTTTTAAGATAAAAACAAATGATATATATTCTTAATCACTAAAGCATAATACAAGTCTAAGAGAAAATCTTGTACCAAAGCTCCAAAAGAATAAAAGAAAGAAAATTCAAACATTTTATATTGCGCACGAAAGTGGGCTTTGTCGTGACTAATTAAGCTCGATTACCATGAATTCCATGTATGGATAGGTGCAAGTTATGTTTAACACAAATTAGTTATCGTCAAAACTGCTGCGTGGTAAGGTGTCATATATGTTTAACCATACATGCATGCTTTTCACTAGCTATTAATAATATGAAAAGTGACGCATTGTGACATTTCATAATTCTCATATTTGCCATCTATGTGCACAGAAGGTGTGATTCGATCTTTTAAACAAACAAATTAAGTTTCTTCTGTTCATAAATATTGAACCCTCCTTTTCAACGGTAACAGTGTTATTAGTTTAGGAATTAAGTAATTATACATAGGTAATTATCAAAGTTGTCTAATAACCCCAAGTTGTTCGAGCTAGTGTAGCTGAACCACCACTATTTTTATTAAAAAAAAAAAAGAATTAGTTTTTAATTCTTTTATTATGCCAAAGCCCACAAGTCAAAACAAAACATAAGTCTTACTCGTGTGCATCTTATATTATTAACTTTACATCCCAAAAGTCAATAAACTTGTTTGGATGTGATTTAATGTTGGAGATTGAAGTTTTATTAATTTTATTGTGTTGTTGGGTTGTTATTTAGTGTTAAAGATTGAAGCTTTATTGGTTTTTTTGGGCTGTTTGGATGTTATTTTTATTTAATGTTAAATATTGAAGCTTTATTGATTTTTTTCGGTTGTTTGGATGTTATTTAATGTATAAGATTGAAGCTCTATTGATTTTTTTCGGATTATTTGATTCTTTAATATGTAATAAAAATAGAATAAATTTGAGTAAAAAGCTAATATTTTTATGATGATGTCATGGCGTATAACAAGGATGTCATATGGATTATCAAGAGGAATATGAAAATCGTAGCAATTTAATAAAGCATATTGTATACATAGAATTAGGATATTAATTTTGGCTTATTTTTTGTGAAATATTATAATAGAATGAGATTTTTTAAAAGTCATTCCAAAGCAATAAATGTAGATTTGAGTACTAGGGTGCTCCACTTGATTTAAGAAGCACAACAAATTTCTAATGTCGATATACCTCCAAATGAACCTACTCCACAACAAGATTTAATTTGATTCATTAGAAACGGACCATGCTCTAAGTGAAGCCAATAGTTTAATTTCACCCGCATATTCAAGAAAGTATAAAGAGCATTTCTAATTAAAAGTGTCCACACCGCTGTGATTTAATAGAATATCTAGTAAGCAAATGGGGAGTGGGGGAGGAATTTAAAAATTTGTGTTGAATGGTACGCCCATATACGGAATGGACGGAATAAAGAAAAGTGAAATGTTGTATTTTTTTTGCAATGTTATTTGTTTAAAGACAAAGGATTAAGTTTGGGAGGAATCTTTTGTTGCAAAATGAATTTTGATTTAGTATTTAATCATAAGATCAGGGCTTAGACATGATTTAAGTGTTTATCATAAACTATGTATTTGGTAAAGGAAAATTAATGCAAAACAAAATATACAACTTTTAAGGAACAAACAGAGTTGGTGGATTCTCGACATGCAACGGTTAAAACATCTTTATAGCCGCTAGACATTTCTGGCATGGACAATCATTTCGTGTTTCGAGTGGCATACTATTCATACAAGGGTCATTTTATCGAATATGTACAATAGTCAGAGAAGCGTATTTATATAAAAGATTTACGTCAATGATTGTTTTAGTGAGTGGTATAGGTTCAAATCAACAAACATCTTTTCTGTGAGTTAGCGATACTGGGATCATACTACAAGACACTTACAAGCATTGAGAACTTGTTTGGTCCAGTAATTTGTGTGCTTAAAAAAATTCTTGAAGATATATCTTATAAAGTTCGAGGGGATGCATGGATTTGTTATAGGGGTTACTTACTTTTGATTTCATTTTCATGTTGTCTTTGATGGTTGATGTATTATATGCAATCCATCTTTTAAACTTAGCTCTTCTAAAGAAGGGATCAAGACTTGTCAATGCCTTAAACGTTGTAAGAATTGCCGCTACACCTTCCAAAGCGATTGGACGATGGATTAGATATTCATAACAAAAGATGTTAAAATTTGCATGAACCATGATATTGAAATTCTGATATGACCGAATCATATTACCTTCTAAAGTCCGTGACAAGCCTTCATCTACTTAATTTACCATTATGTTAATGATTGTTTTCAAATATTTTGACATGAAGCACTCTCATTTTAACTTAACTATTGTGCTTGATGCAAAACACCGAACTTCTTCAATGTGTAAGATGTTCTTTTAACCACCTGGCGCTTACTTTTTATAGTTGACGAGAATGACCAAGTTATATATAATGTAGCATTTAACTGTTTTTCAAAATTAAAGGAGCTTTCGGATCTTTCTAAGCAACTTGTGGCTACCAGAAAGTCTAAGATTTATGGTGTTGTTTATAAGCTAGAAATTTTTATTATTTCCAAAGAGTTTATATCGAACAAGCTGAAATGGAATTTTCCCACATGAAATGATCAAGAGTGATCCTGCACGCATTGACGATCAACGATTAAACGCATCGCTTTCAGAACTTATATGTAAAGAGTAGATATATATTTGAATATCGTCCTCGTAATGTTTATCGTCATAAATTACCATCAGAAAAGATCAATCAGAACTTTTCAAGATTTATAAATGTAAACATTTTTTAATGGCAAAAAAATTTTATTGTATTTTTTCGAACCACCACTATTATATTATATTGCTAGATCCATCTTGTTTGCTACATTATAGTATTTTAGTACTCCGTATGTACAGGTTAGTGTTCTGAAAGAGTTTGTTCCCCGAGATCAAGACAACATTGCTGATTGTTACTGAAATTATAAGAAAGTTATAAAATTTTGACGTTCTAAAAGTAATCCACAACAAATCAACTCGATCTAGACTTGGCAACCAATAACTGTGATTCATGTACATACACTAATCAAGTCACAATTAGTGGGATCATATTTCAAACAATTAACTATGTATAATAATAATTCGATGGTGTGAATTTAAGATTCATTGTTATAGAAAGAGTACTCCAGAGTCCAGAATCCTTGTGAAGGTTTCAAATAGAAACAATGAAATACGAGCCCCATGTGTAATATTCTAGTCAATAATTTTTTGCTACTATCTTTGAAATTATATGTTTGACCAATTTGGTATAAGTTAAAATAATGAATTATTTCGCTTAGCTAGCTTAGCAGCAGCACCTTACATTATCTCAATTATTTGCCCCTCCACATCGTCTATATATATATAATATCCATATCCAGTATGAAGGGTTGATCTTGCAACATACGTAATAATAGTTTATCTACTGGTCCACATTGTCATTTTCCCTTGTGGCCTTTTGGAACTTGAAGTATTATTTCAAAGTCAGAATGCTTCAAATGCAAAATATCACTCCGTATTTCCAGGTCATAGAGACTGCTGGATCGTTTACCTCCACCCGCATCACAACCCGCCATTTCATCTTAATTTAAGTAATAGTTAACTAATCCTTTATAATTTTCAATTTTGAGTATGAAGTAATTCTATTAAAAAAAACATCTTTAGCATTAGGAATGTTAACATATAAATGTTTGTTGTATATTATCTAACGGTGTGAATTCTCCGAGAACAACTAAAAATTATATGATTGAGTTATTGCTTCAAAACTAAGTTGGTTACTTTTGTTAAAAAAATCTCCAAATTAAATACTACTCCACACCTAATCACCAACTATTTTATGTACATTATGAAAAATTACAAAAAATAATATTATGAAAATATTTTTAAAACAAAATTAATTATATCAATTTTATATTTTTAAATTTAAATAATAAAAGTATTTCCAGAATAAAGTTTTAATGCTGTCTCAAACGCCAATTAATTTGAACATTGTTAGAAATCAAGTGAGCATTTTTCGACTTAATGTTTAATGAGAAAATATTATATTTATTTTTACTTAAAAAATATATTATATTAAAATGATACTACCTCCATCCCACAAAGCATTGGCCCACTGACTTTTTGTCAGACATTCGAATATCGACTGTGGAGATTTTTTGCTTCAGATTGTATAATATATGATGCAGTAATCCATATCAACGAAAATACATTTCAAAC
Source organism: Lithospermum erythrorhizon (assembly GCA_019722365.1). NCBI lineage: Eukaryota > Viridiplantae > Streptophyta > Magnoliopsida > Boraginales > Boraginaceae > Lithospermum > Lithospermum erythrorhizon. The sequence goes on along the minus strand of JADFUC010000866.1, from coordinate 44,126 downwards.
TTCTTCATCGACATATTTTTATAAAATATTATACAACACAAAACAGAGTATATTTAATAAGGGAAAGTTTAAAAGCTACAACTATAAAAAGTTTTGTATTGAATCTGCGATGGCGAATTATGTTGTTGATCGAATTTAAAGATAAAAGTAAATTTTTTAATATCCACCTTTAAACTGTATAATAATGATTATTTTCATAATTAAACTTTAGTTACTTCCCCTGCTCCTTTTAAATATTTTACTAACCATTCGCACATTAAATAAGGAATGAAAAGAAGTAAAAAGATATCAAATGAAACGACAACTAATTAAACTATATCATAGGTTGATTTGATAATTTAATAAGAAAAAAGACAAAAAAGATATCAAAATATAAAATTATAATTTTCTACGCTAGACACAAGAAAGAAAAAAAATCAGCTCAAAGATAAGAAAAGTTTAACTAACATAAAGAATAAGATATCAAACATTTGGTACATTAAGAATTGTTAGCAAAAACAATAATTTAATTACATATAGGTTATATAGTTATTTCTGTCTTCTAACCAATACTTTCGAATTATTGACACTACTAAGCAAATCATGTTACATTATTGTGCTGATTCATCAGATAATACTAATACTAATAATACCATGCCAACTAATATTGAAATGTCAATCAGAATGTCCATTGTTTTTTTCTTATCCTATTGACAAATCATCTTTCTAATATTTCTCTAGTTTTTTTGTTTTTCACATGTCTAAGTGGTTGGAGGTTTTCCAACCGCCATTATTTACACAGAATCTTATTCTAGAATTGACGGTGAAATGGCGGATGGATAATACTTTGAATTTTATCAACAATAAATCATTATTTTTATCAAAGTTATAGTATACTCCGTATATAGAAATCACTAAGAGTTATATTGATATTATAAAAATAGTAAATGTACGTACTTCTATTAATCATATCTATACTAATATAATATCTGCTCTTCTATCGACCTGCCATGTCAGTTTCAAATTAACGATTTCTATTTTATCCTCAAAATTTTATTTTAATTTTCTATAAGAACTTCTTTCATAGTGCACCGGTTTAACAAAGACAACTTCCTACAAATTACTATTATAAATATTATCTATTCGGTAATTATAACCAAGAGAAAATAAAAAGTTTCTGTCACGTACCCCCTATCTTTATTTTCTCCCCAGAACTTTTTCATCTTATTTCTTTTAGGTTTTTTTAAATTTTTTTATTATAATTTTATTATAAAATAATCAAATACTCAGATGTTAAAGACTCAGACACATACAACTACTCGAATAATTTGATATGTAACAATTATGCCTAACAAAATATAAGAAACAAATATTACATCCTCGGTTTCAATTTAGGTGCGAGACAAATTCAAAATATTACGGAGTAGATTATTAGTCAAATCTCTTAGTTAATTCTAGATAGAGGTGATATATTCTTGGTTCATAATATTTTAATATCTTTAACAAATACGGTACCCCTAGTCAATGTGCAGTATATGCAATATGCTCTAATAAAATTAGGTGGGCATCTAAAAACGCGAGGTGTGGAAAATAAATCAAGATATCAAAACCATTCTTGTCTTCTCGACACCTTTTGTACGATTATTCAGTAGCAAATTACCTTCTTAATCAAACTTCACAAAAATGGAAAGAGATGGATAGAGGAACATACCATTAGGATCTAACAAGGAATCAATTAGCAATAAGAGGTAGCCCGAGGAATCAGCAACACAAAAGGCAAGGCAAAAAAAAAGTCAGTATATTTACAAATTAAATATATGTCAAAAAGTTATGTCAGTATTTAGCTTTCAGAAGAACCAATGTCAATTAATATACTTTGGAGGTAGTAAAAAGGGTTATTATTATTAGCTATTATCATGTAAGAACAATGACGAATTAATTTTATATAAAAGATACTTAATATTTAATACCATACTTAAATGAAAATATTAAAATTTAGCTAATACAATATTTTTAAAAATAACTATAATTTTTTAAAAAATAGTTAATAAAATTAAATCTTTCAAAAAATTAGGAAACGATTGCTTTCCATACACCCCTAACACCCTGCCTTTCCCATACACCCCCTACGCCTCGTAGTAAACCTATAATTGGTAGAAATGTGGAAAAATTAAATTGTCAACCTACCATTCATCCAATTCTTTTCAGGTTGAAAGTGATAAGATGTCCTTTGCCAAGATAACATGGAATTTGTCCAAGGATATGCAACATTCCCACCATAACCTTGCCGGAAAGCCTTCTCCGATACCCCGTACGACACCCCTCTCGACGACGGAGTCAAAACCTCCGGCGACACCTTTCTTTGAATGTTTCCATCATCATATACTCTCCCACTATGAGGCTCTTGAACATGGTTGACAATAATAAAAACTAAGGAGACAAACAAAATTGTTGGAATGAAAATGCCGGAAAATACTTTGACCCTCTTCCGTTGACTGGCGGGGGAGGAGGCGGCATGAGGGTGGTTGAGGAGGGGAGTGGAGTAGGCAACATTTTCTGGATCATAAATAGAGGGTGGAATAATAAGATTATTAGTGGACATTGTTTTGAGACAAAATGGTAAAACGGATAGAGGAGGGTAACGTTTTAAGGAGTTTATATTTTTATAAGCGTGAAATTAGCATATTAGCGACTCCTTCAATTTTTTGTAAAATATAAAGCTGACGTTAACACTCGTTTTTATCGCTTGCAAGTATATTCATGACGAATTTATACTTTATAGTAATGATCCGTGAGTACGGGATTCATAAACGTGCGTGACTGTTCTTTTTGTGGGATCTACCGTCTACTTCATGGGAAGATGAAGGGGATTGGTCAATAATTGAGTCCACGTGGATGGTTATTTGGAACACAAAGCAGGTGAGTCCGTGATGCATGTGCTTTTTCAATGTTTTGTTTTACGGTAATTAATTTTTGCTGTAAAGAACAAGGTAGTTCCAATGATTCATGTGGCCGATTCCTGGAGCAAAGGTGCTTATTCGTTGTCTATTTAATCTTTTTAGAAAAGATTTATTATTTACGAAAGATGATATTAATATAATAAAATCTTTTCGGGAAACTTATCTAGGCACAAATAAATGTTTATCAAACGATTGACGTCCGATTATCGCTTTTATTGCTTCTCAAACTGATTGCCGATCGCTGAGATACGATTTTGGATTGAGCATATGACTGAGCCTGACTGAGTCTTAATTTAGGTGCCCGGAATCTGGTACTTGATTTCATGGCTGACGTTATGCGATCCTCGAAATTGACTTAGATTGCATTTCGATCATATGCGTGATCCTAAGATAGACTTAGGGATTGTGCCCACCTGATCGACAGAGTCCGGATCAACGTGATCCTCGACTGTATAAGTTACTTAGTCTTAAGATTTGGTCGCTGATCGATACGTCCGAGCCGCTGAGCCTTAGCACAGATACCCGCATTTTACTGCATTTAACTTGATCTTGGTCTATAGACTGGTCGTGAGGACTTAGACTTGATTTGCCATGGTTCACGGCGGTGTCTTAGCAACTTGATCACGCATACTAGACCGAAGTCAGTGTTTTGTAGCTTACTCCCTAATCTTCAGCGCTATCCCATGCTGATATAGCTTATTAATACAAGAGGACAGCTTTACAAATTACTCGATGTTTCGACAAGGCATGTACATAGCCTTATATCCCGCTCTATGATTTAATACATGTAGACTTTTGTGGCTTAATCATGTAGCCGATTTGATTTATGAGATACTAACGACGATTCTCATCAAATTTTGGATGTTGATCCCTAAATTATCACAGGTAGTAATTCAACCGTTTAATATTAGGTGCCTATTTTGACTGAGTCAAGATTTTGTGTGTTCTTCAACTCGCCTCAATTTATGCACCCATTTAGGCTATATGCTGGGAAGATTTAAGTGTTTTTCGGGGCGGTTTTCATGCGGGGTTTTCACTTGAAACGCAACAATCTTCTCAGAATTTTCTATGAAGAAATACCTTCGTAGTTGTTTTTATGCTAAATTCTTCAAAAGTATTTCTGTTGTATTTTTGTTGTTGTGAGGTTATGATTTTCTGCCATCATATGGGGGTTATTTATAGGCTTTCTGCCAGCTTCTCGATTTACGATCCAGCCATCACTGACACTTAACTTAACTTTTGATTTTCAAGCAAAGATTCGAACTGGCCGATTTATTAAATTATTTGCCTTCAAGTCACAAAAAGGAGCTTATTTTGATGTAGCAAGAAGGTTCGGATTCTTTTTATATTTAACGCATTTTTATATTAAATTTCAACACTCGGGTGTCTTTGTTTTAACCCCCTGCTCTTTCTGCAGCTTCTATTTTGAGCTGCCTTCCTAGAACTCCCATTTTATGCCAAATAGCCGAATTTAATGTAATGAAGTTAGGGATTTTTAAACCCTAGCTCCGATTAACATTTAATACGGGCTATTTTCTCGGGAATCCTCGTTCGAGTTAAAATTTAGGCTTAATTAATATATAAATCCCTAATTTCGACTTAAATTAATTTTAGAGGCTTAATTCTCGGAAACCCTTATTATTTTTACACGTGTTCGATTTTCATTAGAATTTGAATCGAACCCTAATCGTTACGTTTGACTCGTATGATTGATTTTTATTTAATTAATTGCATCGATTATGATAAATCGATTTTAATTAAAATTAATTAATAAATTTCGATTGAGAACACCTTTTTTCACCTTTCAATTTCAATTTCAATCACATGTTTAAGAAGTTTGGGTTGGAAATTTACTAGTCTAAATTATTGACAAAAGGTCAATTTGGTATCTAGACTTTTAATTTCATTCCGATTGAGATGGAACTACTTTCAATGATCAATTTGGAAATTCCTTCCAATTTAAAGTTAAAAATTAACATATTCTCATTTTCAATGTGGAAAAGCCCGGAATTATATCTGTAATGCAAAGAAATTTTTTATTACTGTATAATAAAACTATTAAAGGGAAACTTTATAATAAACTTAATCAATCGATGGGGTTCATTATACATCTAGAAGATGTCTTCTAATATATAGCCTCTAATGCCAGATAGATTAATAACATAAGATTACTCGAAATGGGCCAACTCTGCCTCGATCAATTCGGGGCGCTGGCCTTTCACTTGGACCTGATATGGTGTCAATGATCTAGTCCCCGACTCGGGACTTAGATACGGTCTTGACCGGGATATACTCTTGACTTCGATAAATAATCGAGTCGGGATGTCTTAGAAGCTCGATTCAAGATGGCTAAAGTCAGCAATTCCAAGATGAATATTCGTGATAAACACACCATACATCCCGATCCTCACTGATGTGAGCACACCCAAACAGACAAATATAAACGTATTTTAGTCATGAAGACTTACATTGTAACGAAGCGAATCTAACCCAAATCATTAATCAACCCCAGGCGAAGCTCCTTGTTCTCCAAAGTGCCAACACCGGGGTCGAGGTCATTTAGACACACTGGTAACGAACCCAGTGCTTGAATTCAGAGCTCACATGACAAATTGGAAGAGAAAATCCTTCCACGATGTGAGCGGCGGCTTTCTAAGAGGATCGGGTTAGTTTTTATGATGATAAAAACCTAATCTCTTTTAATATTGTCTGGTTCCGCATAACTGTTAAGAAATCGTTGTCGTTAATCTGATTAGACCGCGATAGCTTTCTCTATTCAGTCAATGAAGTTACTAGCGAGTTTTTTTAATTAACTTAACACCAATTGTATTAACGAATACTATCGAGCACCCTTATCAAATCTTATTCATTACTAATTGCTTATTCACAATCTCTTGCAGTTTAACCACTGATACTATCAATATATTTGACAACATATAAATATCGACAGATATCTTCAATATAAGTCTTTTAATTTCATTCACGAAATATTTGGAATATCATCAGATAAAGCGACCTTTCAGGTTCGATAATAGTAAGTTGTATAATACTAATAATTGACTAATTACTATTATTATAACGATTAATGAGTAAGATCTAGCACCGATCATAACCCCTCAAATTATAGCAACGCATAATAAAAAGTGGAATCAATTCTCATTGATTTCAACATCTCACTTGCTCTGGACGACACCTACAATTCCTTTATCATGAGATTCTAGTCGTAGGCTAACCATAAGCAAAGGTGTCATTTAAACACCCACAACTTTTTTACCGAGTATGAATCGAATAAAGATTTATGGCGCCCCATAAACCAATCGGGCATTCAACTGGCAAGGAGAGGCCTCAGATCTTCTTGTATATCAAGGATGGATAAATACTCTCCCAATATATCAACATCGATTGGTATATTGACCGCAGGACTCCAACATATGCCGTTATAATCCCCGCCAAGGCAAACGCTATCATAGTCAAAGTACGTAGTTTATATAACACGTATAAGAGTATATCAGAAGTTCAAGAATCATTTAACCTAAAATTCTAAACAAATATCATAGGACACGTATACATATCTTCTGTTGGAAAATCAATGAGAAATTGATTCCCTTTTATTGTGCCCGCTGCGACAATCGTGTATCAATTCATTTACCGGTCAAGTTAAACGTGATTACCGAACTTAGTAACGTATATTATTATGTGGCTCTCATGATAATTTAAGGGTTATGTAGCCATTGATAGATCTTACTATTAATCGCTATAATAATAGTGCAATTGGTCAATTATTATTATACAATTTACTATTATCTGCTCTGTATGTCACACACACATACAATGATGAGTTCGAATAATATTTCATGAATGAAATTAAACGAGACTTGTATATTGAGAGATGTATTTCTCAATATTTATATATTTGTCAAATATATATGTTGATGAATATCAATTGGTTAAACTTGCAAGTTTAATCAATTAAGCAATTGAGATCGATTTTAATAACTGATAAGCTTATTTCGATAATGACTGTTAGTATTTTAATTGACTTGTTAAGTTAATTAAAATAGAACAACTCACTAGTAACTCATTATTTAATTAGAGGCTCATAACGGTCTAATTAGTTAACGAAAGTTAAACCGATTTATTAACGCAGTTGTTTAACGAGTGGAATTTTTGGGACTCTGGTATTTAAGAGAGGATTTAGGGTTTTTTCATAACCATAAGAATCATAAAACCTCCACCCTCTAATCTAGATAGCCGCCTTCCTTGGAAGAAGGAAGAATTTTCTCCAATTTCATTTCATCCTCAAACTCCCCAAAGAAGTTCAAGTTCCTTTGTCTGCTTCTCATACAAGGCAACTAGATATTATCTTTCTACACAACAAAGATCGAGCAGATCTTTGGAAGTGGGGCAATCACGAGGCTTTTTCGTGGGGAATCGGGTTCAACTCAAGCTCCGAATGTAAGAAGTCTGTGATTCATACATTTGTCATCCCATAAGTTTAGATTAATTTACATTTATTTCGAGAATCCGTGGGATATGAATCGTGTTCATCACGATTAAATTCATACTAGATTTCTAACAAGGCCTCGTGAGCCTACTCAAGTTTTCTAATGTATTTTACCTAGTTTTGATTAAAAGGCTGACATAGTTGTTAGTTACCTTGATTATTTCATGATTTATATAACAATGACGAATATATAATATAAAAATAAATCAACCTATTTTAGTATATGTTTCACATGGCTGGAAATTATCACTATGTATTGATTTTGGATGATTTGAAGTTATTTAATTGTTTCATGAAATGAAAGTGATTAAAATTGATTAATTTGCATTTTAATTTGAGGTAATCATTTTCGATTTTACAGCTGAAGCTTAGAAATTTTAGAAAATTACGAAATTAAACATCAGGTTCTCAACCCTGGAAAGAATTTTGCTCGCACTTTGAATTTGTTATACCAAAAATTCAAGCACTTCTCGGATTGCTTGGGTTTAATCTAAAAACTAGAAGTTATTGATAAACTAATACTGCGACGTGTTCAATAATGATATTGTTGATGTTCAAGAAAAATCCTGAATTTTTGAATTTTTAGAGCCTCCAAATCTTTTTACAAAGTTACAATTAATCAAAACCAAACGAAATGAATTACCAAAATCGGTCGCCGAACTTGCGACCTCCTCCGGCGCCCGTGGCGGAATTGACCTTCCGCAGCCGGGACGAGCCCATCGATAATACGTCATGACAAAGTTTGGTCACGGAGGATCTATGTTTACCAAGTTCATTGTCTGTTTTAGAAAAATCCTAAATGTAATTTTTGTAATTATTTTGGTTTGAAAATTTATTATAATTTATTAATTTTATTTTAAATGTTAACTAAATTTTTCATTAAGATAATTGAATATATATCTTGGAATGGCATTAAATTTGATTTATATTTCCTTTCTTAATTATTTCATTAATTGGATAAATTTTGAAAATATATTTCATGGTGACTTTTAAATTTTAAATTTTGAGCCACTACTTGTAAGTACTGTTCCATGATTTAAAGTGGGTCGATAATTACGTAATAATTATCATTAATCAGCTGAATATATTTAAATTCAAAATTTACATTAATTGATAATTAATTGTAATGTAACGGGTAATTACTCGTCAATTCATAATCCATTTAATCTCTCATTTCATTTAATATATATGACATTGCATTACATGTTAATCGTTTTGCCCATATATATTGTTATGGAACGGAAATATGTATTTAGATATGACCCAATTCTAATTTATATTTTACTACTATCATGCATCTTAGTCGTCAGAAACTAATTTTTATTCTTGTATTCATTTACCGCTTCCGCCGCCTCATTGCTGAGTAGTAGTGCATCACGCGCGTATCAAGATAAAGCATCATCCACAAAGATCGCACTGAGAACTTGCAAGTTTCAAGGAGTCAAGAATACAAGATTTGCAATTTATTAAGTGCCGCATAGGACTTATGTTAAGATTTCACTTGTTGCTGCATGTAATAGGTTCTAGGGGTTTCATATCTATCTTCAATGTGTGTTATTTATTTATTTTTCAGTGTCAGTATGTCGTCAATATGTGCTATCTATGGTCAAATAAAGTTAACACATCTCACCAATTAAAATTTTAAAGAACGTATCGTCAATTTTAAAGCCAGGAAATCGGTCAGATATCTCGACATCAGGATGGCAGTGTGTTACAGCTTTGCACTTGGGATGTGACAACGGATCATGTCATGATTTCCACTAACGCCAAGGGCTTTCAGATGATCATTCCAAGTACTTTTGGGTTTAATCAAAGGCTTAACCGGTTTTGTTCGAGATACAAAAGTCGGGTAGCATCTTGAATAGTATACTAACGACACAAGAGTTAAGGAAGTTTACATAATCGTTGATAACCTACTATTATAACCGATTCAAAATGTCAGTAGTTGTCAGCTGTCAGATTTAAGTATAGTGCATCTTGATACCTTGTACATTTTGTGAGATTTGAAGACGGGGTGATTATATTTACACCATTTTGTAAAATGCATGGATTGTTTTCGAACTACACTGCTTATTTCCAAGTTTCAGATATTTCTTATTACATGCTTAAGTAATATTAGTTTACCTATTTTATTCACCATTCATCGGGCAAACTAAATGACTTTTATAACGGAAATAAAATAAGTTAAGGAGAATCCGAATGACTTCGTTGATACAAAATTGTTACGACGCCGATCTTCCTCAACCATTGCAATCGGTTGTGCGCTAATAGAGGATAAAACTTTAAATACCACAAATATTTAAGACATCTAATCATTGATACGCTGTAATGAACTTTTGGTTCAAGTGAATGAAAGTCAGCAATGATATGATCATGATAATTAATTTTTTGATTCAATCAAGGTGATGATGCTATGGTGCCACTAATATGTCATATTGTTCTTAGCCACCAAACAAGTCTTAAATGATAAATAGCTCCGATCTCTTTTATAACTCCGATTGAGAAAACTATTGGATGACTTAATTGTATCTACATTTCAATACGCGATAATAGTTTCTTAACATGATGAACATATTCATGAATTTGAGGAAACAAAAGCTTATGGTATGTAACCAAATAAGCAAAGTTATCTATTCGTTCTCAATTTCACTTGTACAAATATTGAGTTTAACATGGAACTATAAGTTGAAGTTAATATTCGCTTCATTATTTCAACTTTAAAGCATGTAAAGAAGGATTTTGGGTAACATTTAAGAATCTGAAAGAGTAGATTTGATTAAATCTCATCTCAAATAATTTTGTTGTCAAAGATGTAATGTCTTGGTCGGGCTATCAAAGGTCGAGAACACTATTTTGACTCACATGATTTTAATCATGATACGAGCCAAGATAAATAGCCGGAAGACAAGATAAAGAGTTATCGAGCTCTGTGTAATGATAGCGACTACATTATAGAGCACACGCCAGCTTTAAATCCTCCATGAAGATGATTGAGATTCTAAACTATTTTCATTGCACTTGTAAGCAGTAGAAAAAGAATGTCATGTTTCGATTTACACGCCTTCCACATCAAAGTATTCCGACATGAAACATTACTTTACTCTTCTCTTTAAAGCGAAGTTTTGAACAACAAACCATCAATAATACTTACGGATAATGACTCGAACGGTAGACTTAAGTATAATCTGGAAAGATAAACTAAGTCAACTCTTACTAGACTTTAAGGAGTGTTCACTAGTCTAAATTAAGTTTGTATGTTTACATACAAGTTAATTAAAGAGAACAAGATTGAGTATAATCTTTGAAAAGATGAACTAAGTTGACTCTTACTAGACTTAGTGGGAGGTTCGCTAGTTCAAATTAAGTTTGTATGTTTATACGCAAGCTTAATTGAAGATTTCGAGTCATTGAATGATACATCGAAGCCGATAAGTGGTATTTGAAGGACCATATGAATACTATCAAGCTTCCTCAAATAAGTATCATCGATATAAGTAGTATATCATCCGGTTAACGACATCATTCTAATCTTAAACGCACTTGTTAAGATACGATTCATGAATTGTGTTTAATGTGAAGTTAAAAACACAAACGGATTTGCGATCTTTCAATTTCATATACCAAGATAATTTCATTCTAACCTAGATGCGCTATTAGTCGAATGATACAAGTAAGGATTGTGTTAGTTTAACGTGGTCGAAACACAAAGAATGAAATAATTCTCTACATGTTAGCACCTAAATGATTTATCCACAACTGTTTTGCCGATAAAACCAACGCCTCAGATAGATAAGTTAGTATTATGTCACCAGAGGTATATAATTTAACTTAGATCCAAAGTTGATATTTAAGTCATTTTGTACATAACTGTGAAGGAAGCCGGTATTTATTTCCATCCACTATAGTGTTGCAATTTATTGTACATATGTAGCCCCATTATGAAGTACAAATAGTGGAAATAAATACGTGACTTTAACGCATTCAAGCTGGGTTCAGAGATACCAAACAAGATAGAACCTTCTGCTATACCAAGGAGTATCCACTCGATGCATTTAAAGCTAAATTCAAAGGATACAAATGACAACATGAATAAATAATACCCAATAAATGATTTGAGGTCATTTAAGTAAAAATAAGACGTTAATACACGGGCTGAGTATAAAGCTCTATTTTATCTTCGGATTGTGATTCATCAAGAGTAAAGAGCTCATACTATATACTTTCTCGATGGCTAATCATCGTATAATAAATGTATTCTCATTAAATGAGCAATAGCCATGAATGAAAGCCGCTAATCATACATTTGTCGAGAAACCAATATTAAACATATTCATCGTCGATCGCGTCATGTTTATTTCAAACTTTCTTATTGCTATTCCAATAAGTCAGAACACGCTGGCCCAAGCTAGTTATTCAAGAATGTTCCTAAGTAATGATCACGATGATGGATACTTGACATTTTTATTGGAACTCATCTCAAGCTTGTATGTAAAAGAAAGTTTCTATACTACTAGAATCTAAAGTTGTAAACTTAAGATCGAAAGATAATCGGAGTTATATTCCTCACTTTGATACTTGATGAAAATCAATAAGAATCAAGAGCTGATGAAGAACCTTGAGTTTCTTAAAGGTTAAAGGAGCCGTAACCGCATAAATGAAGTTTTTATACACTAAATGTCACAAATCTTCCTACAACCTTAGAGAGGGCATAAGAGCGATTAGGTTCTTTACATGCTACAGCTCAAATACATATATTTACATATGATCAAATACATTATATATATTGAGTCATTTGCTTGTTAAGGTTAAGATGTCATGAAGCTCGAGGTGATTGGAAATCATAATAGATTAAATTCTATAAATAGACAAATCTCTTATCGACAAGGCAACTCTTCATTTGGTGTCTAATCCCACTAGTGTGGTCTCACATTAACGAGAGTGGTCAAGTCTATTAGTAATGTGATTCACCGTATGTCGCTATTAAGGTCATGTGTTGTGCACCACAACTATGACGAGTACGCATTCCCCCAAGTGGATTGAATCGCTAAGTTTACTAAAGGTATTCACGCCGAATTGGGAATACGCCGTAGTAACTTTAAGAGAATAGAGGTAAATATAGTTATACGGAATGGATCGCTTGTTGATCTTCACGAATCGAATGCGTGATAGTAGCATTATGGACAAATTGTACCATATGAAAAGCTATTAGCCAAGAATTTGCTAATAGGACGTAGCCCAAGATGCTCGCAGTAAACCAAAAGGAAACTTGAACCGAGTATTACAACTGACTACCAATCTATTTTCATTGCACGCCAGTTAAAAAGTTAACGTGCATTTAATAAATATCAGACGTGTTTTAACACACTTTGAGTTGTCTTGTAAACCTACCCGATGTAACCCCTCGGTAGTTGGTCAAAACCCATTTTCGATCATAGTCGCATGACTATGTCGTGATAATCTTAGTCATCACCCATTCTTTGGCTGGTAATCGTCTACTTAATGTAAAGACTGCCAGAGGTAGTATTGCAAAGGATGTGATTGTAATCACTATCCTCTTGTTTTACATCATGAAATGATCTAAGAGTCACGCAAGTTTTCAGTTCCATGTGATGGATTTAAGCACGATCTCGAGTCGCATCCTTCCTCGCGATTCAACCAAGTTTGGTTTTCACGAGCTTATCGAAGGAACCTAACGGCAAAGTTCAAATGGGAGCTGGCCTATTCACTTTCTCGAATAAGTTAAATAATTAATTAAAGCAAAAGTTCCTTTGTGTTTTAATCGATTGTTAACCAAACTACGAATGCTGCGTGATTCATTCATATAGCTATCTATTATTTATTTCACGCCAATAAATATATAATATACATGTATTGTATCCTCGATGAGTGAAAAGTTAAATCCTTAGGTTAGTCTATGCTTGCAGGCAACATGAATCGTTGATTACACCTCTTCAAGCCTAAACATGTGATACCTAGTGCCTCTGGGTCGACAGCCGATAGTTGTATTAGCATCAAATGACCAACATGGTGTTTTGATTAGTGATCAAGATTGATCACGTTTAGCCCGGAGGACTAGATCAATACCGTGGCCGGTCCGTAACTGGGAGTCGGGTACTTAATCGAAACGAATTCATAAGATATGTGATTCGTGTCCTATGATATTTTTTAGAATTTAGGTCGATACCTCTAGACTCCACGATATACAACTATCTCGTTATATAAGTCAGACTTTGACTATGACCAAACGTCCGCTTCTTAAGCGATTATAACTATTATACGCTGGTCACACAATGAGAACGACAGATGCTGATATACGAGGGGATTTATCCGTCTCTGATATACAAGGAAGATCTCGTGCCTCTCTACTACGCTTGGTACCGATTGGTTTATGGACGCCATGCTTATTCGCTCATACTGAGTAAAGAAAGCTGCGGAGTTTATGACACTTATGGTTACCTCTACGATTGTAGACAAGGTGATAAAGAATTGTGAAGTAATCGCCCAAGGGCAAATGGGAGTGTTGGAAATCAATGAGAATTGATTCCTTTATTGTGCCCGCGACAATTGTGTATCAATTCATTTTACCGGGTCGTTAAATGTGATCATCGGAACTTGTTCACCTTAGTAACGGTATACCAGCGCTGGCTCCTCATGATAATTTTACGTTATGCAATGACGTAAGCATCTTTACTATTAATCGTGATAATAATAGTAATTGGTCAATTATTATACAACTTACTATTATCCGGCTCTGAAGGTCACACACATACAACCCATATTCGAATAATATTTCATTAACGAATTAAACGAGATTCAGATATCGAGAAATGTATTTCTCAATATTTATATATATTTGTCAAAATATATGTTGATGAACATCAATTGGTTAAACTTTGCAAGTTTAATCAATTAAGCAATTGAGATCGAGTTTAATAACTTGATAAGCTTATCTCGACAAGGACTCGCTAGTATTTTAATTGAGTTGTTAAGTTAATTAAAATAGAACACCACTTGTAACTCATTATTTAATTAGAGGCTCATAACGTTCAATTAAGTTAACGAGTTAAACTGATTTCTTAACGAAGCTGCTTAACGAAAGTGGAATTTTGGGACTTGGTATTTAAGAGAGATTGAAGTACTTACTCATAAGCATCATAAAACCTCCACCTCTAATGATACCGCCTCTCGGGAAGAATTGGAAGAATTTTCTTCACTTATTTCATCTCAACCAGAGCAAGTTCAAGTTCTCTGCTCGTTTCCTCTTGGTGCGTGCAATCTAGAGGACATCTTTTTCGTGTTGAACAAGAATCAGGATCTTGAGGGCACCACGCCGAGGCTTTTCGTGGGGAATCGGGTTCAACTCTCGGCTCGCTTGAAATATATAAGCAATTCTCGTGATTCATACATTTGTCATTTTATGTTTAGATTAATTTACATTATTTGAGAACCGGACGATGAATTGGTGTTCATCACTATTAAATTCATACTGATCTCTAACACTTCTATGAATTCGTTTTCGTCATACTCGCCTCCCTCAAATATAGATCGAGTCTATGGTATCGATCTAGTCCTCAAGCAGTGCTAACGGATCAATCTTTTATCACTAATCAAAACACCATGTTAGTCATATGATGCTTGTCGCCTAACTATCAACATCTCGAATTCACCCCTTGGCTATCCTATGCTTAGTTCTGAAGAGTATAATCAACAATTCATGTCAGCTTCTCTAAATACAGACTAACCTAGATTTTAACTATTCACTATCGAGGATACAATATATGTATATTATATGTAAATTTAAACATATGTATCAAGTAAATAAACATACTAGAATAGAAGAAGCACAATATTCAAATATTTAAGTTCACATAACATAATAGATACATCGACCCCACTTAACCTAACACCACTACTATTATCCGGCCCAAGACGTATGTTCGCTGTACGCTCATCATGTTTTGCCTAACTTAGTGGTTTCGTAAAGGGCCGGCCGTGATACCGCTACTTTTACATACTTTGATATCACTTATTAAGCATATCTCAATTAGTGATACTTTTATGGGTAATGCGCTTGGATTTGCGGATGTACTGGGTTCTAGCTGAGCTATCGCCTGCATTGTCACAGTAACTCAACTGCTTCAACGCTAGGTACTACCCGCCAGCCACAAATTTCTTAATCCAACATGCTTCTTTAGCGGCTTCCGTACGCGATGCATCGTATTTTGCAGAACGGGTAATGATCGCTGAACTCCTTTTCTAAGATACCGCCTCCACCGCTGCACAAAATACATACTTAGATCAGAACGATAGTCGCTCACGCTTGAAAAACCGCATCGTGTACCAGTGACTACTAAATCATCATTCCCACCATATACCAAGAAAGCATCTTATTTCTCAGATACTTCAAGATGCACTTCACTGCAATCCAAATGGGGCTTTCACCCAGATTAGTTTACATCTACTAGTTATACTCTCACAAGATAAAGACACATCAAGTCTGGTGCATAACATGGCATACATGATGGATCCTATACCTAAGCCGCACGCACATCCTTCATTTCAATTTCGGCGTGACTTTATTCAAGTATATATCAGTGTTTCGCCTCTAAGTCCTTCATCGAGAAATATTTACACAACCAATCCTAGACCGAGTTCAAGAATCCCCACGTTGCTTCAATGATAAGTATGTCATCTACATGTGACAGAACGATACATACCCCACTTACCTTCTTGTATACACAAGATTTTTTTCTTTCATTCTCGACGAAACCAAAATCTTTTAATCGATTCATCAAACGCAGATTCCAAATCAAGGGATGCCCGCTAAGACCATAAACGGACCTTGCACCTGCACACCTTCTTAGGTCCTTTAGACATTTAGAAGCCCGGAGGCCGTAATTACATACAATATCCTCCTCTAAATTTTCATTCAGAAAAAAGTCTTACATCTATTTGCCATATTTCATAGTCATTTAAATGCAACAATGGCTAATATTATCCGGACGGACTTAAGCATAGCCATCGGCGAGCAAGTTTCGGCCATAGTCCATGCCGTGAACTTGTTTGAAACCGCTACAAGTCTATCTTTTTGAAAATATCGACAAGCTCGCCTTTTATCATGTTTCTTCTTAAATACCCATTTACATTCAATGTATTTAACCCTATTTGGTAAATCCAACAAGGACCAAACCTTTGTTTCGTACATAGAATCCATCTCGTATTCCATATTATTTGCCATTTTATCAAGATCCTGCTATTTATCAAGCTTTATAAGAAGGGCCTGGCCATTTTCAATGATGAAGGCTTTACCATACCAAATATCGCTCGTGATTTATCCTCGCTGATCTCCAAGGGCCGGGTTCTTCCACAACTTTCTGGATCAAGAACTGATCTCTTGTTGGGGCGTGCCACCTCGCGCGGGTCGACGCCGCATTAGATGTATCGACATCGACTTCATCAACTTGAGCTTATCAAGATGAACACCATTACTTCTAGTCCTTCCTCGACAGATATTCTCTTTCAAGAAACACTGAAGAAGAACTAACACCCCTTAGATATCCTATGAAATAGCATTTATCGGATTCGTCTGCTTGTCCTCTCGTTGTCTTAACATAAGCTTCAATACGTACTCTAAATCCCGAGAAACCCAACTTGGGAATCTTCCTAAATCGCGCTCATGGGAGTTTTCTCCGCCGAATTTTTATTGACATCATTTTAAGGTGTTGTCGCGCTTAAGATATCCCCACAAATTAACCGGTAGACGATAGGCTCATCATAGACCGAACCTATCAAGAAGGGTTCGATTCTTTCTCAGACACGCCATTATGACGCAGCCTCGCCGCAATGAAGTCGTGAACAATACCAATACTTAAGATGAGTATTCTCCAATTCTATCGCACTGGGAGAACTTTTATTGTCTTGCTCAATTGGTTTTGTACTTCATTTGGAACTCCTTGAATTTTTTCAGCGACTCGTGTTTCAGTTCCCATTAGATACACAAACCGCATCTACTATAATCATCGTTAAATGTAACGAGGTAGTTATAACCTCCTCTTGCGTATGTGTCTATCAATCTGCATACATCAAATGTATGATCCCTCTAATAAATAACTTGGTTCTTTCATTGAATCCAAAGGAAGTGGTGCTTTAGTCATTTTGCCCAAAAGTGGAAGATTCATACTTATTTGAGTGATTCATAATCGAAACTCTTCAAGTATCCCACCGAGGGAGTTTTGATTCGTTCTCGCATTTACCCTAACTGTAATGCCATAGGTATGTTTCGTTTAAGTCATTAGGCTTATTCCGCTTTTAAATTTATGTTATACGACTCAATAATCATGTCTAAAACGAATAGACCATTTTTGAAAGTGGAGGATACTCAATACTACCTCATTCCGGTGATCCTAATTATCGGGGATCATTTAAAACGAAACCATCATTATTCAAATGTAAAACGTAAATAATATTCCCCAGAATTGTAGGTATATAAGAACCGAGATAAGTTCAAAACAGCGCCTGTGGGCAATTTAACCGATGGATTCTACCGCAGGTCAGCAACCTTCACTGCTCCCCACACGTATCCATTTCTCTTTCGAAGCCTTCTACTTCGATTTGAGTTCCTCATGATATTATGACAAATATGAGAACCACAACTAGTGTCTAGCACTCCATTTAAGTAGAATTAGAAGTTGTACAAAACTTCAAGAACATACATACATTTAGGTTTCGTTTATTAAACCATTTTCCTATCTCGATTGATCTTCTACGTGTCCTTTCCAAAGGACCCTCGAAGTTTCAGAATACGCGCATGTCATCTGCAGACACACCTCGCTCTTCTCTGCCTATGCACGCTAATCGCTAGAGGCAATGTCAAGAGAAGGAAAGGCCTCTTGTTCATATCCAAAATTCATTAGCATCAACAATGGTTATTTATTTATGAATCTCTACAGGGCTCGATGATTCCTCAGACTGCTATAGCCTTCATTGCACGAGACATATCGACTAAAGCAAATCTCATGGTGATAAAGAACCTAACTGGGGTTTATCTACATCCCGGGCGATCTACACCGCTGCACAATCCATCACCTCTCAAGCCAAGGCAATCGAATCGTCAGATTTTCGCCCTCGCAAATAATGAGAACACGAAGGTTTCTATATTTCTCATATTCTCGCACGCCTCGATTCACTCAAGAGCTTCGATAAATTTCTTATACACGTGATACTCATCATACGTATTCGCAACTTCGCTCCATCCGAGTAAGCATAAGACACTTTGCATCGATCCCGTAACTTGAACACAACCTTCAACTCACGAGACCATCGCCTCAAATTTTGCACCATCATACATGCAACCTAATTAACGAAGCTCATGCAGTTCTAGAAATGAGTAGTAGTCGTGGTAGCCATTATAATTTACAAGAATAAGGAAATAAAGACAACAGACCAAGAACTATCATGCTAAACACTTAAATAAATTGTAAAGTAAATACTAATATCAAATCTCAGAAATGTTATTAGTATCAAGACCTATTATACTTAAATCCAAACGAAAACACTACATACATTTTGAACTGGAAGATAATAAGAGGGTTATCAACCAATTATGTAAAATTACAATCCCTTGTGTCATTAAGAAACTATTCAAGAAGATACCCCGACTTTTGTATCTCCGACAAAACTGCTACATACCAATTAAAACCAAATAATTACTTGAGCCGATCATCCCAAAGCCCACAACGTTAAGGGAAATCACTTCAACATTTATCCACCATATCAGCGGAAATCAACACTGCCATCACAAGCAGTGCTCAGATGACGAACCAATTTCACAACTTTAAAATTGGCTTCGACACGCTGCTTAAATTTTTAACGTGAGATTATTATTACTTTGCTTTTATTTTAGTACGCAATTGTAGCAATGTAATCAAGCATATGTACAACATGAAAAATAAAACAAGTAATGCACATTCAAGAGGCGTATGATATGACCCTAGGCCCTATTACATTTTTCAAAACTTGAAAACTAACATCCGGCCCTATTACAATTTCTTGTCTTCTGGCTTCTGGAATCTCCACCAAGCTCCGTCTTGAATTACAATTCAAAAACACTAATCCCAACTTAGACAGCATGCAAGCTCACATGAAATAAGAAAATTAAATAAAATAATATAATATGACTCACAGGCCACGATAACAATACGGTACTTGTAGACCGAAAACGTGGGTCACATCAATACACTTCATTCCATTTCTTCATTACAATATACGGAAAAATATTAAAATAAATAAACGCATTCACCGCCACATATATTAAACGAAGTTGAAAATAAATGTGTTCATAATTGAATTAATTTACTCATTATTTTATAATAAATTATCAATTAATTTAAATTTTAAATTTAAATATATTCAATATTGATTAATGATAATTATTAAAATAATTACTAACCTCTAAATCATGGAACAATTACTACAAGTAATTAACTCCAAAAAATTCAAAATTTAAAATTATCATGAAAAGAGTTTTCAAAAAAAAATTATAAATTAATGAAAATAATTATAAAGGGAAATATAAATCAAAATTTAATGTCATTCAAGATATATATTCAATCATCTTAATAAAAAATTTATGATTTAACATTTAAAAACCTAAACGAATAATTACCAATAATTTTAAACAAAAAATACTCACATAAAATACATTTATGTTTTTCTAAACCGACGATCTAACTTCAATGGCAAAACGATCGGCCTCCGGCCATCCACGAACACACGCCGCCTGTGCCTAAGACGTCATGAACACGCCCCATCCCGAACGTGCACTCAAGACCGACGCCCAGACGACGCCCCAAGTTCGGCGACCGATTTTGGTAATTCATTTCAGTTTTTCAGTTTTTCCAGATTAATTGCAACTTTTGTAAAAATGATTTGGAGGCTCTAAAAAATTCAAAAATTATGGGATTCGACTTGAACATCAACAATATCATTATTGAACATGTCCAAAGGAATTTCATCAAAACACTTTTAGTTTTTCGACAGTTCCAAAACAATCCATAATTCAATGAATTTTTTGGAGTACTTAAAAATTCTCGAATGAACCCCAAAGGGTCATTAATACAAGATTTAATTTCAGAAGTTTCTAAAATTTCTAACCTCTAAAATCTAAATGATCTTACTCAAATTAAAATGTAAATTAATCAATTTTTAATCCCTTTCAATTCATGAAACAATTAAATAAGCATCAAATCATCTAAATCAATACATTAAAATGATTTATTCCAAATTACATGAAATACATATAAATCTGCCGATTTTTTTTTCATATTATATATTCATCAATCAATATATAAAATGACGCAAATAATCAAATTAAATAACAACTATAAGTCAACACACATAAAATACATCAAACTTGGATTTAATCAATTGATTTTTGTAAAGACGCTTCTTTTCCTTTGTCCTCGAGGTCATAGAATCTAGTATGAATTTATTCGTGATAAACACTAATTCATATAACCCGGATCCTCTAAATTGGAGGTATATTATCTAAACACAAAATATAAATGTATAATACAAGAATTTACATTGCAACGGAAGCTAATGAACCCAATCCTCACAATCATTCTCAAGGTGAAAAGCCCCTTCAAAGTCCTCTCTCTCCAAAGCTTGCTCAACACCTAAACGACGTTTCAGATTGCACACACCACAGGGAAACTAACCTAGTACTTGAACTTGCTAGAAGTTTGAAGATGACAAATTGGAAGAGAAAACTCTTCCAATTCTATGGGAGGCTTAAGAGTGGAGGGTTAAGGTTTTTATGATTATAATCCCTTCTTTAAATACCAAGTCCCAAATTCCACTGTTAGTTGAAATTGCTAAGAAATCAGCTTAACTCGCTAACTTAATTGTATCAAGCATGGCTTCTGTACTAAAATAATGAGTTACTAGTGAGTTGTTCTATTTTAATTAATTTAACAACAATTAAATACTAACGAAGTTCTATCGAAAAAACTTATCAAGTTATTCATCAATTTCAATTGCTAATTGGATTAAATCCAGACGTTTAACCAATTGATGTTCATCAATATAGATTTGACAACATATA
The DNA here is from genome assembly GCA_019722365.1 of Lithospermum erythrorhizon. Classification (NCBI taxonomy): domain Eukaryota; kingdom Viridiplantae; phylum Streptophyta; class Magnoliopsida; order Boraginales; family Boraginaceae; genus Lithospermum; species Lithospermum erythrorhizon. The sequence continues at coordinate 22,579 of JADFUC010000866.1, read as the reverse complement.
AATATTGAGATACATCTCAATATACAAGTCTTCAGGTAATTTCATTCCCGAATATCATTGTACGGCGTGACCTTTCAGCTCAAATATTAGTAAGTTGTATAATAATCAATTAATTACTATTATTATAACGACACGAGTAAAGATCTAGCAATCGGTCATAACTCCTTAAATTAGCAATGAGAACCCACACTAGTAATATATACTGCTAAGGTGAACACTAAGTTCTCGCAATCACATTTAACCACCCGAGTAAACGAATTTATATATACAATTGTCAGAATCTGCATAATAAAATGGAATCAATTTCATTGATTTCCACCCAACATGTCATGGACGCTACCGGATACGTGTCTAACGGGGCATTTTAGCAACTTGATCCCGTATGACATGACTAGTTCGGCTTTAGTTGCATAGTCTTGAACTTTGAGGATTTCCTACGACGAGCTATAAATATCCACCAATATATGATGCACGATAACTGTAGGGTAAAATATGTGGCTTCCGGCAAACCAACTATATCGGGAGTTTTATAATAATTTGGCATAATGCTTAACAAGGCAGCATTACATAGTGTAATATTTCCCAAATGATCAATTGGGGTATCAGATAATTCAAAGTGCCCCACAATACCAATCGAGTTTATACCATGAAAGCTTACACAAATTCTTCAAACTTAATAGTTTATTGACTCTTCAATGAGTCTCCAATTAAAAATATTCAATTATTCTTTCGCATCGTAACTAACCCAGGATGGTCTAACCGGTTATGTCAAATAATAAAATTTTTCACAATTCTCAAACTTCTGGTTTGACAAAAAGTGTGTTTTGATATACAAACATGTTTGTTACTTCAGGTAACAATATATTAACTCTTCCAAATCCTTCAATTGACTTTGTTATATTTTTATAAATATTAACTCGTCTGAATCTTTCACTTGTTGTCTCAATGTCATAGACAATTTGGCGTATGTTTTTCGAAAGTGATTAAGTTTCTTTCAAAATTAGAAGAATATGGTTCATCTTGAATACACATCTTCGAGGGATCCATATGTTAGCTCTTTTGGAGCCTTCAATTAAATTTACACTACCTCATATTGTGATAACATTCGTTTCTTTTGTTAAGTAAGAAATTTTTTGCATCTTTTAGAATGATATAAGTTGTAAAGAATATTCACAAGTTGCACACTTACGAACTATATATACCACCTGCAGATATAATTAGATAATCAATCACTTCAAGAATTAACCACTTCAAGGGTATATATAATAGTTTAACACATATGATATATGTATCATCCCAGGTTATAACATGTAACAATGCATTATATCTTCCAAAGTAGTCAAATAATGTTTTTATATTCAAACAATTTCATATGTAAGGTACTTTTGGACCTAAACGAAATCATAGATAGTAATCAAATTCCTAAAATTCATATCATGTCACTGAATCTCACATTCTAACAGAGGAGTTTTTGTCTCATAAAATGAATTTATAAGATCCTATATTTTTCGCAACAACGAGGACATCGACAGAAATTATTCAAGAATATTAAAAACCCTAATTTATATGTCATCAATTCTAAGTCCTTAATATTTACCATTCATGCTTATATAAAAATCTAGTCTTCTATGATCATTAAAAGTACCAAATATGTTTAAATTATGTACTTTACTCATAAAATTATGAATACTTTAATATATCCATAAATCTTCCTGGATAAGTCTTTTTGCTAAGCTTCACATAAGTTATAATAGCCAAAACAACAACACAGCCTTTTATAGTTTCGATTTACTAGTTGGTTTTGTATAGTCAATAAATTAGTTATAACATTGAACATCATATAACATCATCATGTGATATGTATATATTTTAAATATTCCAAAGCTCTACGGTAGTACCTCTTGTATCAATTGGCAAGATCAGTTATCAAGCAATCATTATATGTTGAAAAACTTATAGACCGTACTAAGTATCTGTTATCATTTATCATATATTTCTCTTATTGTCCTTATATTGTTATTATCTTCAAAACTCATTCGACGATTTGATCATGCTAAAGTTTATCATGTAGTTAATAACAAGTGGTCATATATTATCGTTTGTTCATCTAGTCTGTATATGTATTTAACTAGTAATAATCATCAAATTTTCAAATTTAGGTATTTGATAAATGCCCTCGATTCATAAAATATATAATCTATAATTAATATAACATGTAGACGATTATATGTATAAAATTGTATAAATATAAAATATTCTGACACAAAATTATAATAAAATCTAGCCTCAATCAATATCAAAAAGTTCTATACCCAAATCCTTATTACACCATATAATTTAGGAGTTGTAAGGAATATTATCAAAATTCTACCAACTTAGATATTATTTCATGTGATAACAAACTCATTAATATTGTTACATATATAATGATGAAAGCAAGAGTTCAACTTACAATAAAATAGAAGGCATCTCGACAAAGGTCATTCCCGATTCTGCCTTAAGTTTTTAGGTGTTCAATGGATGAATAACTATGTTGTTTGGAGAGTCCAATCGTGCTAACTTGTTATGAATATAACGAAGAACAAAGTAAAAGACAAAGAAAATAATAGATAAGGAGGAGGAGTATTATTTTATTACTTCTGTAATTGTGTTATATATAATACAATGTGTGCCTATTTATAGGCTTCCAATATATATCACACAAGCTGCAATTATTTGATAACAAAGAACTTGCAAGGCACCTAATAATTTCCTAATCAATTCATCTCATTTCTTGGTAGATAAGACATCCACAATATTTTCATAACAGGTAATATATTTTCTTTAAGGTGTTAATTTATACACATCATTTGATTTATTTACTTTCCCTTGGATGATACATTCGGGAATAAAGCCAAGTATGCATGTCACTATATTAGGAATATACAACTGTCAATAGTGAAAATTGATCAATATTTTGTTAAATTAAATTACATACTTTGTTTCCATTTAATTAGGATTATTAATTAATTAGAAGAAAAGTCAAGTCAAGACACGTATATGCAATATTGTACCACGTTGTAGGCCTTGGATATATGATTGGCCAACAAAAATAAAATATATACGAAAAAGGCCATGAAATGACCAAAAACGTCCATGGAAACTGGAAAGTGTTAGGTTTTCAATATTAAAGATAACAATTATAACTAAATCGAAACCAGAATTCTACGAAAATAATAAAAATAATAACATATAAGTGTGTATCTTTCACAGGATTTGCAATGAATAAATCGGCGAGACTAACAATCAACGTAGACGCCGGTTATCAGCCTTCACTATCGTATTTAACGAACCTCCGTGAGCTTTACTGTAGCTCTTCTTAAAATATTAGAACTGCATCTAAATGATTTAAAAATCCAATGAGATTTATCCCACCTACTAGTCGATCAATTTAAAAAGAGGGAGAGTAGAAGCTTCCATTTGCTTACAAAAGTTTCAAGAACGAATTTGTACAAAATATTTCATACAAAGCATGGCCCATATATCGGGTGGGCGAATGTTCTAGAATGTCTATCCCTTAAGGAGGTGGAAAACATTTAGAAGATTGAGTTTCAAGCCAACGATCTTCATTCAAGAATGTCGAGCCATCCGGTGTCAAGCACCCATGTGTCAAAAAGCTGAAGTAGCTAGTAATCCAACATAAATATTCATGACTGAAGTGGTCGTGACTACTCATCTCACGTGCCATGTATTTGTCGCCACCCATGATTTGTTTCAGATCACCGAATCGCATCTAAGCTCACATGCATATTGCATTTCTCCATGGCGAGCGAAGCATAATAGAGTTATTGGTCTGATATGGGCTAATTAACTATAACACAAGATATCTAAAAAATAGTTATTCATGTCATACCAAGTAATTCTTAAAAATCATATATCAGACTACTTGTGCTACAATCCCACTGAACGCACTAACTATACTATGATCCTACATGATTGAGAATCGAGCCGCAAACACGCATACATTTCAACTCCCAATCACATAGGAAGCGCATCTATCACCCATCATGATCGCCACGAAGCTCAAGGGGCTACTAAAGCTCATCTAAGACTATATAAATGACCTTTTTTGTCAATGCCCAAGTCTCGATCATTGAAATCACCGCTATAATGTCACCTGACACGCAGTCGGGTTGGATGTTTATAGACCAAGTCCGATCAATTGGGAATCGTATAAGCACCCCATTGTAGCAAGCCTTAAGATGACACGCCTACCTGACCCAAGAGGTCCGCATTACAAATGAGGTTCAATCCAACTTTAGAGTTTGTATGACGATACTACTTACTATGAAGTGGATTAGTCATATTTTAACTAGTTGTACTAAATTGCCAAGATATACACACAAGTAGTTATATATACCATAAATTATAAGCATAAAATATAACACTAATAAAGACTCGTGATATGATCTATAAAATCTAGACTAGTTCTAAACTACGCCTAATCTATCACGATCTTTTCATCCAAGAAGAAGCAATCAAACACGCGGAACACAGTCCACTCAAGACTGCCTGCATTATTTTTAAATGATCGGGCTTTAATCGATTCAAAATTAAAAATAATATAACTTTTTACTCAAAATTTTTTGAAAAAATTTATAAAAATTCGGAAAACTATTTCTGATTTAACTGCAATAATCTTTTTCAAAAATAATTAACAATTAATTATATTTAATTAACAAGTTAACATACTACTACAATCTGAATTCAAAATTATCTAATTGCAATTCAAACATATAAAATTCAGATTTCGGTATCACATAAATCCAATCATGCATTAGTTTGTAATTACATATTCGTGAGTCCGGCTCATGATGTCACCGTTGACTTTTGATATTAAAATAACAATTATGTATAAATCGAAACTGTGATTCTACTTAATATAATAAAACAATAACATTCAAGTGTGTATATTTCTTTAGGATTAAGCGGAATCAATCTAGTTAAAACTCGAACAATCAACGTATCGTTTCCTAGTTATCAGCTCACACCAACGCATTTAACGAACCCCGCCGCAGTTTTCTTAGAACTCTTTAAACTAAACTGGCCGACGAGGTTGGGCAAAAAAATCCAATGAGATTTTTTCCACCTACTAGTCGACTAACTCTGAAAGAGGTGGCAGAGAGTTTTGTTTCTACTTTTCACAAAGTTTCCAAGCACGAATGAAGAAATATTTCCACGCAAACTATGGCCTATATATGTAAGGAAATGTTCTAGAATGTCTATCCCTTAAGAAGGTAGGAACATTCTAGAAAATTAGATTTTCAAGGCAACAACGCCCTCTTTTCTCTCCGCTTGGCCGAACTAAAGAAGGTTGGCCTAACCTTCCACTTTTTATCCCTAACAACAAGGCATCTCATGTGGTTAAGAACATTCTCCCGAACCCATATTCCTTATTCAATTTAGTCAACATGGGGGTGATTTCCAACAATTGAAATTTTGCCCCAATATTCTCATACAGTTATATTTTAAATCCCAGAAGTTATAATTAAATTATAGTTAGATTTCGTTGTTGTGTTTGACCTCTTAGGCTCGATTGACAATAGAAATATATTAATTTATGTTTAACTCAACATCAGATAATATATGTATTACGAAGACTTCATAGCTCATCATAACCTCTAATGTCAATCGAAGTATCTATATATTTAATCGTCTGACAATTAACATATATACGAACTTATTATTATTATTATTATTAAATGTAATAATCGGTTGTACAATCTCTAATTATTCAACGGGCTTGTATTTTATGAGATTTTAACATCTCATATTTCTAACGGGAAAGTCCATAAGCTATACCATAGGCACATAGGGCTTATCCTTCCGGAGGCAAACCAAGGAAATCAATGGATAATTAATGAATTGATTTCGTCCATATATGAGCAAACGAGGGGGAGATAAATCATTTAACAACTAGCTTCTCAAGTAAGTATACAAAATAGGAAAATCAAGGCAACCAATGGCCAATAAATGCATATAGGTGCCCCAAGCTAAAAAAGGCGACTTCAGGTGACTTTTTATTCAAGAGACAAAGCAACATCAATTGGAGGCTACCATCAACCAATCAAAAGCAAGAAGCCAAGGCCGAAGAACAACTATATGAACCCCACCTCCTACGACTACTTCTCCATGAATGAGATCATCACCAAAAATTCGTAAACCAAATACTCTCAAATTGCCAAAACCTCTCTAGAATTCTTTCTGGAAAACAGGAGGAGAAAGTCTAAGCACCTACTGAAATCCATGGATCCAAGAATAAGCCTCAAAAGTACCTGTTTGGTTGTTTCTACACATCTTCAACCAACAAACTTCTAAAGTCGGTTGAAGATAAAATCTCAATAAGAACTAGCCTCTAAATCAATATCAAAGTCTGTAAATCCATAACCATACCTACATCCAAGTCAGAAACATGCATCTAAGCCTTTGACGATATCAAATCAAGTCAAAAACAGGATTCAATCCGCAAAGATCCCTTTATTCATCGTGCTCAAATCAAGCCCAAATCAAGTTAAATTGTAGACGCTGACATAAGTTTGAAGAGAACTAGATTGATAGTCGAAACTCTTTCGTTTGACAAAAGTTTATTTGTAATACGCAAGGTTTCTTGTAATTAAATTCAGGTTATTCAAATAATTACCTTGCGCTTTAACAACCTTAAAATATTTTGGATATTTTTATAGCTTAATATTTATATATATAATATGGGATTCGCATAGAAATAATGTCAGATAATAATTTAGTTAACTATTTAACTTGATATGCAAGTTATTCTTAAAATTAATATGGAAATAACTCATAATATCAATAGGAAGCATAATTATGCCTCCCAAGACAGAGTTGAAGCCTAAAGCAGTAGTAGCATCAAGGTCATCGAAAAAGGATCCCTTGTCTACATCTGCCAAATACTTGATCCATCAAGCAACATCGATGATACGAGCAAACTCGACATGTAGAGCGTCAGTTAATGCAAATCTAGAGCAAAGACCAATTCTATATTTAAACTAGGAGAATCGGCGACAGAGCCCTTTGGTAGTTCCTATTTTAGAAAGGGTGGACGAAGAAAATGGAATGCTTGTAGAAAGAAGGAAATGAACCATTCCAGGAAGATTATATATCCATGAGAAACCCAACAACCTCTAGTTTAGGTCATTGTAGAGTGAAGAGGCACGGTGATAGAACATTATGTAAAAATGCTACCGTAACTTATAGTCATCTCATTACTAGTATTTTCATCAATATTTTCAGCTATAAACACTCAAGAGAATTTATGGTTTCATCAAACAACATGTTGAAAGAATAAAGTAAAGAAAACTATAAGAAATATCGTCAGAGAACGAAGAATAAATTAAAGATTACACCAAGGGTTGTAGAAGAACATAAATGTATTCTTCTAAAAAAAATAAGGATTATTTGCACCTCTCACTAAGTAATTGATGTTAGGAATCATGTACCGATATTATCTTAACCTGTAATAGGAATAATTTTGCTATCATTAATTAACCCAATTACGAAGATCCATCCCAATTGATTACCCACTAATTCAAACTATGACAAACAAAAGGAAAACAAAAAGGAAAAAAAAATAAACACAAGGAAGTTGTCCTGATTCATCCTCAATGTGAAAGCTAATCCAGCATGTTGCATATCCACTAATAATCTCCGGAATAATTGTTTACATGACTCAGAAATCCTATTTTACATCTCAATAATTGAAGCGTTCAAGCATTCACAAATTTCATAAGACTCTCTTCATCCCTAATTTTTAGGGACATTTTTCATTTTTAAAAATTCCTCAAATAAGTCTCATTTGTGATATGTGATGAAGGAGAGAAATTTAAATATAAGAAACATATTTGCATTTTCTTAAAGTGTGTAGAAATAAATGACCCTAACAATTTGGGATAGAGGGAGTAACTAGACTTCACCAATCAAGTGTTTTCGCATAGGTATAAAATCACCAATTACAAGTCTCTTAGAATATATTAGCGATCCAGCTCCTGTGTCGTATTTCGAGGTTAATCATCCCAAATCCTCGACACTTAATCACCAAATTGATGGATGACTCAAATTTAAAAGACACATGTCTTGAAACAACTCAATAAAATAATATACAACGGACAAGAATAATTTTTTAAGAAAAAGAATCCATCGTGGTATTCCTAACCACAGAATAGCAACCAACATACAACATATCTCCCAAGTACAAAATATCAACATACGATACCACAAATCCCAAAAATAATGCCTATATAGACAACCAAATTACAATCCAAACAAAACAATAATATACGAGATCAGAGGATCCCCGCCACCTATACCACTCGAACAAGCCCGGAAACTAACAAAGACCACCTCAATAACCTAGCAATGAAATTGCCGCCTCATAAAGCTTATTAGGTGCTTTCATGCAAGCTTGTTGAATATATATGTAAAGAATGAAATTAACCTCCAATCACGATAGCGTACTAAAGTAGTCTATATTCCAGAGATACAATAATAAGTAGTACATAATATTCTAACTTAAGATCTTCATACGGTTATTAGGCAATTTTTACTACATTGCATGCATAAGTTCATAAATTCGTCACTAGCATAACATTCCAAGATGATGGCAATCAACAATAACATACGTATATTTCAAGAAAGACTGTAATAATACGCGACAATCACTCGACTTTACTCTATCAACCTATTAGTGACCTATTATCACAACTCAACAACTAATCAACTCAACAACTCAATCAACTCAATCCGATCAACTCAAAAACTCACCAACTCCAGCAACTCAACAACTCAATACTTGGCAATATAACCGAATTTCTACAACTAATGCGCACATGAATCAACCTTGGTAGTGAGAAACTTTTGCGTCTATTTAATATGTTATCACCGAATCGTAACGAGGTACGGCAAACACCGCACTTATACTCTAGGTATATGTCACTGATAATACAACTCAACAAACACCATCAACTCATATACAACTCTTCCTAATACGACTCAACATCACCTCAAAACACCTATACGACTCATGAGACTACAGACACAACCCAACAACTCAACCCAAAATGTATATTCAACATATAATTTAACACAAAATCATATACATGTCAATATTATCCGTAATCAAGTAGTTAATCAACACCCTGGGAGATAAATACTCACCTTGGCGTGTAAATAATAGCGCCTCGCTCTAATTTGTTCAAGTGTTCTTCCCACGCCCGCCTAATTCGACTAATCTTAACATAAATTCCAAATACCCAAAACACTACTCACTTTACCCAACTAATCTTAACATAATCTCTACCAACCACACAAAATCACAACTCAAACTCCAAAACATCTCTAACAAAGTCCATTAACATACTTTTACAACTAAAAAGTGATTAGGGAAAAGTCAACCTAAAAGTCAACTAACTTATTCCACAAATTTCAACCACAAAAATCGATTCTAATCACTTCTAACCACAATATTCAAGCTTAGATGATACATCTCTACCATTTTAAAGTCTTAAAACCCCAAATCACAAAAGTCAACAAAATTCAAACTTATAACAATGGTCAACTATAGCTCAAAATGTCAAGATTTGAAGATAAAAATCATACCTTAGATGATTAAGAGATGAAGAACAAGATTATGGAGTGAATTGCAACAAGATTCCACCAAGAAAATAAAAAAAATCAAGATTAGGGGAAGATAGGGGGGTTTTGGCCTTCCTAGGGAGAAAAGGGGGGTTTGGGATTTTGATGATGAGCGAATAAGAACATGGAGTTGCAATATATATTTACGTAGTTGAGTTTGAAAGCCCCGTTTTGGTTTGCGGTTTAGTTTCTCGGCCTCGCCTTTTAATAAACACAACTTTGGAATATAAAAATCAACTTCTACCCCAAATATTATAATACGTACATAAGGAACTGATTATTAGATATATTCTCTCTTAAATCTCTCATGGCTCTCTCTTGATCCTAGTCTTTGAGGTTAGAGGAAGTTTATCCATACATGTCACTAATAAAATTAAAAGAAATTACTTTTTGTTCAAAAAAATACACATTAATTACATTACTTATTATAATTAATTAAACCATAAGAAATATCTAAAATAGGTAACAAATGAATAATCATTAATGACGGTCGGTACGTTGAATTTCTCCATTTTGCATCATTCCATTTTGTTGTTCCCAAGTTATTTCCTTTCTATGGTTAGCATTCCGGAACAATCCAGGCTTCTCTATGCTATTAACCTTCACACACCAACAATCTCCCACTTGAAAACTAATCAAGATCACCATCTTCTATCTCAGCAATTGGAGCATCTTCTTCGAGTTTATCATCTCTAAACTCCCACTGATGTTGATCCCTAACTTCAATGACCTTTTAACCAATCCAAGAACATCACTGAATGTCCCAACTTGACTATCGAAGAGACATAACCGAAACCTTGTCATGTTGGAAATTTTCATACATTCAAATAAGTCTCATGTTTTTTACTTACCAGATCTTCTTGATCGTTTCCGTGGTAACTTGAAAATCCTCCAAGCTTGATTGCTCATTAATGAATTCATCTTCTTCTTTTCTTTGTCGTCCAACAACTCTCACTTGATTTGATTCATTAATCTATTCTTTTTAGTTAGCCACCTTAAGAGGTTAGAAGCCTCACGCTTTGACCACGCCTAACCTGCATGACACTTGTGACACGCCCGATGTTCTGCAACACATCTTCGGTTGCATCCCATGGCTTCCAAGAAGTTTTAAAGTATCTTTCAACACTTTAACGCAGGAATTTTACCCGTTTCTAACAACTTCTTATCGCCCACGACAACCATTTCTGCCACCAAAAAATTATCATGTTGATTTTCACCGCGATTTGTACACCTATCCTCCCTTCAATTTCTTCATAGTAATCTCCACCAAACGATCTCCTATACCTGTCGTGAACCCTTTTCTACTACATTCTCCATCTTGACCTGCATCTTATAATGCTCCTCACGAACAACATTAGCAACGATTCCCCTAGATTTCAATATGGCCTTCCACCATATCTTTCGTCACCCGATGAACCACGCAAGGGAAATCAACTCGAGCCTCTTGCTATCATCATGTCCTTTCATTGTGATCTTTGACAACCGATGAATCCACGTGATCCCGAGCTACACTTCGAAATCTATTCTAACAAAGTTTTCCCATCAAATTTGCACAACAAATCTGATATCTCGAATCTTCCAAGTAACCACAAAGACTTCACAAATTTTACTCTACTCTTCTTTAAAAGGACACCTTAAACAACAAATGATTGAATAATACTTATGAATAATGACTCGAACAAGACTTGAGTATAATCTTGAAAAGATGAACTAAGTCAACTCTTACTAGACTTAGTGGGAGGTTCGCTAGTCTAAATTAAGTTTGTATGTTTACATACAAGTTAATTGAAGATTTGAGTCATTGAATGATACACGTAATCGATGGTACGGAAAGGACCATATATGAATACTATCAAGTTCTAAGTCGAAGTATCGATATAAGTAGTATATCATCCGGGCGAATGAGACATCATTCTAATCTTAAAACGCATTCTGTTAAGATACGTACTATTAAGGAATTGTGTTTAATGAAGTTAAAACACAAATGGATGAGATCTTTCAATTTTATATATTCAAGATAATTTCATTCTAACCTAGATGTGTCATTAGTTGAGCGATATTAAGTAAAGGATTGTGTTTAACGTGGTCAGCAACACAAAGAATGAAATAATCACATATTAAGGTTGCTAGCTGTTAACCTACCTTTAAATTACTTATTCATATTCAACTGGTAGAGACAACTCAAGAGTTGTGTTTGATAAACAAACTTGAAACGCCTCGTATAGATGTTAGTATTATGTCACCGTAGTGTATTACATAATTTAACTTTATCCGTAGTTGATATTAAGTCATTTTGTACATAACCGAAGGAAGTCAATATTATTTCCATCCACTATAGTGTTGCACTTATTGTACGATAGAGTTCTATTATGAAGTAAAAATAGTGGAAATAAATATGTGACTTGAATCTATTCAAGTTGCCCGTAGGAGATGCCTAATCCAAAGATAGAACTCCTTCGTTGTATCAAGAAGTATCCACTCTCGATGCATTTAAAGCTAAATGCAAATGTATTAAATTATATATTACTTATCAGTCATTACTCCAATAAATGACTCAGGTCATTTAAATGAAATACGACGCGAATACACGGGTCGAAGTATAAAGCTCTATTTTATCTTCTCGGACGGGTGATTCATCAGAGTAAGAGTCTATTCCTATATTACTTTCCTCGATGGTGAATCATCGTATAATAAATGTATTTTCATTAAATGAGCAATCGGGCCATGAATGAGCATTTAATCATACATTTGGTTGAGAAACTAAGATTAAAATATATTCATTGGGTTACCGCCATGTTTATTTCAAACTTTCTATTGCTATTCCACAAGTTGTAACATGTGGGTCTAAGCAAGTTATCCAAAGAATGTTCCTAAGTAATGATCATTGATGATGGATACTTCGACATTGTTATTGAACTCCACATCTCAAGCGAGAATATATAAAGAAAGTTTTACACTACTAGATCTAAAGTTGCAAACTTAAGTATCATATAACGGAGTTAAATTCCTCACTTTGATACTTGATGAAATCAAGTTTTATACACTAAATGTTGAAGAATCTTCCTACAACCTTATAAGGTATAAGAGCGACAGATTCTTGTACATTTTTGAGCCTGCCTAGATATATGCGACACATGCTATGACCAAATACATTATATATATGTGTGAGCTTGTAATTTACATTTGCTTGTTAAGTTTAAGATGTCATAAACTCGCCGATGTGATTGAAATCTATAATAGATTAAATTTAAAAATAGACGTATTCTCTTATCGACAAGGCACTCTTCATTAGGGTATAATCCTTACTCAAGTAGCGGCCTCATATTAATGAGTGGTTGAAGTCTGTCATATAGTAATATGATTCACCGTATGCCGCTGGCCAAGGTCATGTGTTGTGCACCACAACTATGACGTAGCATGATTTCCATTATTGGAAATTGTGAAGTTTTACTAAAAGGTATTCACGCCGGATTCGAAATACTGTAGTAACTTTAAGGGTAATGTAGAGGTAACTATAGTTACATGGAATGGATTAGTAGCATTAAGAAAAGCTACTAACCAAGAATTTCAATAATATGATCGAGTCTAGTATGCCGATGAGTAACCGGAAGAAAACTTGAATCCCGTCATTACAACTTCGATTCAAATTAACTGCTTTGTCGGGTAATGTTGTTAAAAGAATGTGCGTTTAATAAGACATATGTGTTTTAACACACTTGGAGTTGTGTTGTAAACCTACCCGAGCAAAAACCCCAGAAGTGGTTGAAACTCCATTTTGAGCATAGTCGCATGACTATGTCAGATAATCATAGCTGTCATCAACATTCCTTGGTCGGGTAGACCGGGTCGACGAATGTAAAAGACCGGCTAGGCAGTATTGCAAAGGATGTGATTGTAATCACTATCCTCTTGCTTTACATAACATGAAATGATTCAAGAAGTCATGCAGTTTAAAGGATCCATGTATGGATTTTAAGCATGCATCTCTCGGAGTCGAGATCCTACCTCCCCGTGATTCAACCAATTTTGGTTTCACGAAGCGACGAAGGAAACTCGAACGCGGGCAAAGTTCGCTGGGAGCTAGTTCATTCACTTTTGAATAGTTGGCAATCAATTAAACAAAAGTTTGTATTTTTAATCTGACAGCACCAAACTATATGAATGCGTGATTCATTCATATAAAGTTACCCATTATTTATTTCACAGCCGCTGAAATATATAATATACATGTATCAGATCCTCATTTGTTTAAAATGTTAAATCCTCTAGGTTGGGGTCTATGCTTTCTGTGAGAGGCAACATGAATTGTTAACTACACCCTTCAAGCCTAGAAACATGTGATAGCCAAAGTGCCTCTTTGGCCGATGTCGATAAGCTGTATACAAAGATCATATGACTAACATGGTGTTTTGATTAAATGATCGCTAACCTCAGACTAGATCAATACCGTGGCCGCCGGTCCTATGACTGGGGAGCTAGTATGACCGAAACGAATTCATAGAAGATATGTATATCTGTGTCCTATGATATTTGTTTAGAATTTTAGGTTCGATAATTCTTAGACTCCATTTATATATAACTATCTCTGTGTTATATGAACTCGTATTTTGGATTATGACCAAACATTCGCTTAAGCGGGATTATAACGGTATATGTTGTCACACAGTTGAGTATAACGATAGATGTTGATATATTGGGAGGGATTTATCTCGGTTCTTGTTATACAAGGGAAAGCATCTCGTGCCTCACACGCTTGGTACCGATTGCTTTATGGACGCCATAAGTGCTTATTCAGTTTTCATACTGGTGCAAAGAAAGTTGTGGTGTTTCTATGACACACTTCTTATGGTTAGCCTACGACTGTAGATCGCGCGATGAAGGAATTGTAGAAGGCACTCCGCCTGGGCGTTGGGAGCGTTGATATCAATGAGAATTGATTCCCCTTCATTATTCGGGCTGTGACAATTGTATCAATTCATTTACCAGTTGGTTAAATGTGATTACCGGCACTTAGTGTTCACCTTAGTAATTGTGTTATTACTAGTTCGGGGTTCTCATGATAATTTAAGGGGTTAAGTGAGCTTATCATAGATCTTACTCATTAATCATTATAATAATAGTAATTGGTCAATTATTATTATTATACAACTTACTATTATCTGAGCCTAGAAGGTCACACACACATACAATGATATATTCGAATTATATTTCATGCATGAAATTAAACGGTACTAGATATTGAGAAATGTATTCTCAATATTTATAGTATTTGATAAATATATATTGATGAACACAATTGGTTAAACTCTGCAAGTTTAATCAATTGGGCAATTGAAATTCGATGAATAACTTGATAAGTTATTCTCGATAGTGACTCGCTTTGTATTTTTAATTGACTTGTTAAGTTAATTAAAAATGAACAACTCACTAGTAACTCAATATTTGATCGAAGCCATAACCTGCCTAATTAAGTTAACGAAGTTAAACCATTTCTTGCAACGAAGTTGCTTAACGGGTAGTGGCAATGGTATTTAAAGGAGATGTGCGGTTTTGGCTCTCGCTTAGAAAACCCTTTGCCTCCACCTGTTCCTCACAACTCCCCCAGCAAGTTCAAGTCTACGGATTCGATTCCCTCCTCGTGTGCAATCTAGACATCGTTGTACTGGATAAGAAATTGAAGAGGTTTCTCGGCTTTAATTCACGCCAAGCATCTTCTTGAGGAGCGTTTCATTGCCTTCCGCTACTTAATATAAGTGTTTTGTATTCATAATTATTAATTATGTGTTTTAGATTTAATTTATATCATCTTCTCAGGATCCGGGGATGTATGAATTTGGTGTTTATCACAACTTCTAGATTAATTCATACTAGATTCTAACACAGGAAGGTGTAAAGAGAACGCTTCCTATTACCTTAGTCGCTGGATGACCCCAAATGAGCCGAATTAGATTTCACACTAGAAATTGTGCTTACCTTCATATTCACCATTCAAGCCAAAGCACTACTTTTAAAGCACCACACATGAAATATAACTCAATGTCATCAGACAAGGGTAATCTTTCTAGCCTCGTGAGATAATAGTAAGTTGTATAATAATAATAATTGACCAATTACTATTATGATAGACGATTAACGAGTAAGATTCATAGCAATCGCTCAAAACCTCTTAAATTATCAACATGAGAACCCATACTAGTAATATACAATTACTAAGTTGAACACTAAGTTCGATAATCACATTTAACCTTAACTGCAAATGAATTGATACACAATTGTCGCAACGGGCATAATAAATGGAATCAATTCTCATTGATTTCCAACACTCCCACTTGCCCTTGGACGATTATCTTACAATTCCTTTATCGCGTGATCTCTAGTCGTAGGCTAACCATAAGAAGCGTGTCATGAAACACCCACAACTTTCTTTACTCGAGTATGAACTGAATAAGCATTTATGGCGTCCCATAAACCAATCAATACCAACCGCGCTGGTAGGCCTCGGTAGTATCTTCCTTTTTTGTATATCAGCGATCTAACAAATCCCTCCCAATATATCAACATCTGTGGCTACACTCAATCGCGGTGACCCAACATATGCCGTTATAATCCCCCGCTTAAGGCGCACGCTTGGTCATAGCGTCAAAGTGCCGAGCTTCAGATAAATACATATAGTCATATATCGTAGGTCTAAGAATTGACGAATCTAAAATTCTAAACAAATGTCATAGGACACAAATATACATATCTTCTATGAATCTCGCTTCTCGGTCATACCAGCCTCCTCCCCAAATACTGTAATTTAGCAGCACTTCACTCAGACATCTAGTCCTCGCAGGATAACGCGGATCAATCTTGATCACTAATCAAAACACCATGCTAGTCATATGCGACGCTTGCCTCCCTAACTATCAAAGATTCCACTGCCTTTTGGCTATCTTATGTTTCTAGGCTTGAAGAGGTGTACTAATACCATGTTACCTCTCTGCCTAGAAAAGACATACACTAACCTAGGATTTAACCTTTCACTCATCGAGGATACACTACACGATATTATATGTACATTTAAACATATAGACATAGCAAACAAATATATTAAAATATAAGAAGCAGAATATTCAAATATTTGTTCACGTATCACAATAGATACATACCGATCTCCACTTAACCTAACACCACCGCGACATCCGCCTAAGACCTCCATGTTCGCCGTGATGCTCATCATGCTTTGCCCGACTTAGGTTTAGTAGTGGGTCGGCCGCATTATCTCCAAGCTTCTACTTTACATACTTTGACATCACTCTATCAAGCATATCTCTAATCAGTAGATACTTTCTCTGAGTACGTGCTTGATTTAGCAGATATGCTCAGTTCCTTAGCTTGAGCTATTGCCCAAAGATGTCACAAAGCAACCCACCGGGTCCCTCACAATGCTAGGTACCACACCAAGTTCGGTCACGAACTTCTTTATCCAACATGCTTCTTTAGCGTGCTTCAGACGCGATGTACTCTCGCGATTCTGTCAGGACTGGCAAATGCGATCGCTTGGAACTCCTCCAAGATATCGCCTCCACCGCTGAGACAAAAATACATACCTGCATCGAATGATAGTCATCTCTATCAAATGGGCTTGAAAAACCGGCGCCGGTGTACCCCGTCAATGCTAACTTTCATCTCCACCATATACCAAGAAAGTATCTTTAGTTTATTCTTTATACTAAGATGTACCTCACCGCAATCCAAAGGGCTTTCACCCTCGGATTAGCTTCGTATCTACCGGTTACACTTAGTGCATAAGACACATCGTGTCTACTCGCACAACATGGCATGCTAATGATTGGATCTCCCATAAAATGGCGTAAGGTATGTCTCTTCATTCGGTTCATCTCAAGACTAGTAGTGGGACACTGTGCTCTTACCGAAGTTGAACTCCATGTGTCATGGGGGGAGATACTTTCTTGAATTACTCATGTCAACCTTCGCAGCACCTTATTCACATAAGTATCCCGACAAAGCCCAATCGCCTCCCGGCTCGATCTCGGCGGATCTTTATTCCGTATATAATAGGCTTCTCGCCTAAGTCCTTCATTGAGAAATATTTGCATAGCTAATCCTTAATCGAGTTTAGTAACTCTTACGCTGTTCTACGATAAGTATGTCATCGGCTATTGCCAGTGACTATGAACATACGCACTCTCACTTACCTTCTGTATACACAAGATTCTTCTTCGCTCTGATGAAACCAAACTTCCTTTGATTGATTCATCAAAAACGTAGATTCCAATCAAGAATGCCCGCTTAAGACCATAAATGGACTTTTTGCACTTGCATACCTTCTTAGGTCCTTTAGACATGTAAAGCCTCGGAGGTTGTACCATGTACAACATCTTCCCTCTAAATTTCCATTCGTGAAAGCGGTTCCTACATCCATTTGCCATATTTCATAGTCACGAAATGCAAAGAATGGCTAAGCATTATCCGGATGGATTTAAGCATAGCCACCGGCGAGTAAGTTTCGGCCATAGTCCACTCCAGAAACTTATTTGAAACCTTTCGCTACAAGTCTAGCTTTGAAAAACATCAACGCTCGCCTTTATCATGTTTCTTCTAAATACCCAATTACATTCAAGCAGGCGAAGCCCCCATATGGTAAACCCACAAGGACCAAACCTCGCTTTGGTACATAGAATCCATCTCGTATTGCATGGCTATTGCTCATTTGTCGCAAGATCCTTGCTATTCATTGCTTCTTTGTAAGAAGTGGGCCTCACTTTCAATGATGAAAGCTTCAAGGCCAAGGCTGTTCGTGAAGCGATCCCTCGCTGATCTCCTAAGTAGTTGGTTCTTCCACGCTTCAAGTGATCAAGAACCGGGTCTTCTATGAAAGAAACCGAGACGGAGCGAAGCGGAAGTCAAATTCACGTGAATTTGAAGCGTAGGAACTTTAGTGGAATTTACTCCGCTGCAATGTAAGTGTTATTTCCGCTTATTCATATATCAGAAATATATGTTTTTAAATAATGTAGTATGCACTTTAAGATCCCTGGAATTATGGATTTGTATTTATACTCATATATCCATAGTATTTTCCAACAGTGGCATCATGAGCCAAATTAAAGTTGCTTTACATTATTTATTTTATGCTTGTGTTGTTTTTATCAATTTTTTATTTGATTACTCTTGTTCACATATATTTAATTGATAAATATATGATGAGAATAAATAATCATGTTCTTGATTATTTATTTACACATGTGTTACAAGTTTATGATGATGTATTATCATATTTTGTTAACATAGATTTTGTTTCATAAATTAAAAGGACGATTTAATTGGTTTTGTTTCAAAACAGTTTTGTAAAACGTGTTTGGGGCATGTAAATTTTTGTAAAATTACAAACTAATTTTTTCTGGAACCCAGATAGCACGTATAAGATCTCCATTAAATTTCATAATTTTTGGATTTTTCTAAGTGCCTCAAACAATTTTTCAATTTCTCGGACTGCTTTTAAATTAATACTCAAATCTAAAAACTTTCTTTTAATGAACGACTAGTGGGATTTGTTCAAGAAAATTATGAAGTTTAAAAGTGTTCTAATTTCATAAATTTTGAAAAAATTTTAATGCCTCCAAAACGATTTTACAAATGAATTAAATTAAATCAAAACCGAAAGTTAAATATGGTGGTTAAGCTTACTATAATCGGCCGATCGACTCGGCGACACCACGGGCGCGTCCGGTGTCGGATCACATTTTGGTATCAAAATGACGAAATGGACAATCCACTCCACATGTATGCCATGCGCAGCACGATGGTCGTGACCGTCAGAGGGTCGGTCATCCGAGCCTATTATGACGGTGCCCTAATTTCTTTGAAAAACTCTAATTCGAATTTATTCCTTATTTTGGCTTCCTAAAATTATGGGATTAGTTATATTTCGGTTTTTATTGATTATTTGTCATTTTAATCAATTAGACTAATTGTAATTAATTATGTGATGACAATTAATTACTTCTTTATATTATATCTTTTAAATTAATTTAAAAGTTGATATAACAATTATGGTAAATAATTTCACTAATTAATGTATTTTAGAATATATTTGTATAAATATTTTCTATAATATGTATATGGTTAATAATTATTGTACAATTATTAAATGATTACGTGTATGATAATTGAGTTTATATTAATTAATTTCCACATGTGTAATTACATGGATTAATTAATTTTGATAATTGCAAACATGCTTTTCCAAATGTCATTAAATATTTATTAAGTTCATTTATAAGGGATTTTAATAAAGTGCCTATTTTGTAATGGTGGATTGAACGGAGGTATATAGATATGGCCCATTTATTTATTTTTCGGTTCCGCGAATCGTATCGTCAGAAATGACCTTCTAAGTCATATTTTCTGTATTTATTTATTTATTGTTTTACCCACAAGCTTGCAAGCTATCTAAGATGGGTTAGTATATAAATATTGCAACAAGTGAAGATATTGAAGATCATTTCACGCGGTGGTACTTATGGACTCCTTGATGTTAGATCTGTATACAAGATACAAGCACTAGGACTTATGTTAGTATTTGATAAATACTTGTAATAGGTCTTAGGGTCATATCGTATATCTTGAATGTGTTATTACTTGTTTTATTTTTCATGTTGTATGTATTGCTTGATTATGTGCTAGTATGCATGTGAGTAAATGAAAACAAAGTAATAATAATCTCACCAATTAAAATTTAAGCAAAGTATCAAGCCAATTTTAAAGTTGTGCAATCAATTGCATCAATTGGGCACACCGTGATGGCGGGTGTTACAATGTTGCATTTGATATGACAATGGATCATGTTGAATTGATTTCCACTAACGTTGTGGGCTTGCAGATGATCAATCCAAGTAACACTTTGGTTTAATTGGTATGCTTAACCGGTTTTCGGAGATACAAATATTGGGTAGCATCTTGTAAGAGATGCTAGTGACACAAGAGTTATGTAGTTTTACATAATTGGTTGACAACCTACTATTATAACTGGATTCAAAATGTAGCAAAGGTTAGCCGCTTGAATTTAAGTATACAGACTTCATACTAATAGGCATTTCTGTGAGATTCAAGTATTAGTATTTACTTTACAATTCTATTTAAAGTGTTTCAAAGATGATAGTTTACCGAGTTTGTTATTTTATTTACTTATCCTTGTAGAATTAATATGGCTACCACTATTGCTACTCATAAGAACTCGTTACCAAGACTTGAAAAGTGTTGAATAACTCGAATTTTAATTAGCGATGTCTCGAAACTCGAGAATCATTCTCAAGCAAGAGACTAAATACCGAACAATAAGGTTCCCGTGAAACCTTAATGATAGTGCCTCCCATCGGGAAAAGGGATCCTGCAGCACAAGTCTAATGACAAGTGATGTCTGAATGTCTCATGTTGCCAATATGGAACCTCTGCTCCAAATTCAATATGAAAAAGGTGGGCAAAGATATGACATATACCGCAACTCGAGTAATATTCGAAGTTGAAGCTAAAAATCCAGAGATATGACACTGTCTGTGCTCTCGTGGACACAAATAAGTTAAACGGATACAGGTCAAGAAGCCCTCATATCATTAAAACGACAATGGCCGACGGCCAACGCCCGGCACGAAAGTGTTCCAAATAATCAAGTTGTGGATCTCATCCTCAAGTCTCTTCCAGTAAATTCTCCGCTTCTTGTCATGAACTTCAATATGCACAAGTTTGAGTTATCTCTAAACGAACTGCATAAGATGATCACGAATACTGAGACGAACCTCGGGGTAAGCACTAAAATTCTATTACTCGCTTTGGTGGTCCAAAACAAGAAGAAATTCAAGAAGAAGAAGAAGTTTACCAGCAAAGCCAAGGGTTCGGTGAACTCTAAAGTTGGCCGAAAGGAGGAGCTAGGAAGGATGGCAAGTGTCATCATCAAGGAAACCCGGGTCAATCGGGAAGCTTCAATTCGCGAAGTTCGTGTGATGATAGGGGAATAATGGTCTCATTTAATCGCCTCAAATTCCAAGGTGTATGTATGTTGTTGAAGTTTGTACAATTTCTAATTCTACTGTGGGTGCTAGATTACACCGGCCAGGCCTCATATTTGCTCTAATATGCAGAACCTGCTGCTATAAGACTGAAAGAGGGAAATGGATCCGGCATGTTGAAATCTAAAACGGAAGCCTAACTTAATTCTTAAAACCAAACATACCTATGGCATCGCAAACTAGGTCACATTAATCTAGAACCAATCAGAAACTCCACCCGGTGTATCCGATGAGACACAAACACGAAGTCCTTTGAGAAATTCATGAGTTCCAAATGAAGTACAAAAAACCAATTGAACAAGACAATAAAGACTCTCCTGTCTCGATGAGGTGGAGAATATTTTGAGTCACGAGTTCAATACTCATCTTAGAGAGTGTGGTATTGTTTCACAACTCACTCAAATAGAACGCCATTAAAGATAATGGCGTGTCCGAAAGGAGAAATCGAACCTTATTTGACATGGTTTGATCTACGATGAGCCTATCTCGATCTAGTAGTTAATTTTCTCGGGGGATATGCACTTCTAAGTCACACTTACCTTAAAAACAGATGTCCAACTGTCAAATAGACAAAACTCCCCATAAAATGTGGTTCGGGAAGACCTCAAGTTGTTTTTCTAAAGATCATAAGCTTATGTTAAGAGATTAACAAAAGATAAACTTGGCGCCCCAACTGATAAATGCTATTTCAGGGATATCCATGAACAGCTTTATTATTACTTCTTACCCCGGAAGGTGAGAATAAAATCTTCAATACTAGAACAAGAGTATTCCTTGAAAAGGAATATTTGTCTAAGCAATACGTAACTGAACGAAGAATTGAT
>JADFUC010002317.1:0-93495 GCA_019722365.1 Lithospermum erythrorhizon | reverse complement strand
TGCCATGTACATGTTAACTCAAGATATCGCTAATAGTGGCACGTGTCTCTACCTCAAA
Organism: Lithospermum erythrorhizon; assembly: GCA_019722365.1. NCBI lineage: Eukaryota > Viridiplantae > Streptophyta > Magnoliopsida > Boraginales > Boraginaceae > Lithospermum > Lithospermum erythrorhizon. The sequence continues at coordinate 93,437 of JADFUC010002317.1, read as the reverse complement.
GGCAAAGACACCTCAAGAGAGGCCAATGTAAACCTCCACAGTTTCTAAAAAGAAAAGAAGCTACACGCCGGTGACTTCTAAAACAACAAAGTTCACCAGAACTAAGAAGGTCGATACCGGCTCGACCTTTGGAAGCGAGTTAAACGCCTCACACTCTCGCTTACGCAAAGAGAAGAATATCCCTTCCTTGGATTTTGACATCAACGCGAAGTTTGACGAAGTTGATTTAAAGTTAAGCTCTATAGAACTCGGTGATAGTCAAGGAGACCCGAGGAGGCAACAAGCACGGAGCCCAAATTCCTCTCAGAATTATCATAGATATTGTGGCATCCCATTGAAAAAATACTGTATTCAAAGAAATGAAATACGGATCTCGCAGAAAAGCAATTTGTTGGAAAAATTACGCAACTTATTCATAATAAAAATAAACAAATGCAACCAAGATCGAATAAATGTATAATAACGAATTACGAAAACATATAATATAATTCAAGTATAATGCATGTATCACGAGCATTTCTTACAATACGCAGCTTTGATGGTGGCAACCTTTTCCCCTCACAAATTTCTCTCGAGAAATCCTTCTCAAAGACTCAAGTGAAATGCCTGGAAGCGCCAAATTCCATATCAAAAGCGGGCCGAAATAGGATCGACTCTCATGAATCTACGAGTTAATTGGATAAGAATTTGAGCTTCAAAAAAATTGACTCAAAACCCAAAGGCGCAGGGAGTGGGGCGCCCAAACATTGTAGGGTGAAGATGAAATGAAATTTTCTTAGGTTTTTCTTTCATTTCATCTTTTCCTTATATAGTCCCTCCTGCTCTGGGCCTAATACCGACTGCTTATAAATAGCTAACCTCAAGGTCGTTAACCAACTTTATTACTAAACGAAAAGCAACTTAACAAGCTACTAATAAGCTTCTCTCGTTAAACCACACCGAAATAGCAATTTAATTGATTCAATTTGTATTTTTAGCATTATCAACGAAAATTTCTCGAGCGGGTATCTCGTTGATTTCAATCAACTCCCCACTTAACAATCCTCGATTTAATCTGCCATGGAATAACTCAACGCCACATGTAACCTTCCCTGGGCTCGTCAGAGCAACAATATAATTGACCATTATTATTATATCTGTTACGAGCCGGATCTGTAAAATCCTGCATAACCCCTCATATTATCGTGAGTTCCATTTTAGTACTTCTAATTACTATTTATTGAATACTTAGTTCGAGTAACTTCATTTAACTAAACTATAAATGAATCAAGCAACAATTGTCGCAACGAGATAATTATAGAAATCAAAAATACCTCTACTTCCAACTCCACCACTGGAGGAAGACAAAGTCTCTTCCAACCACAAAAACCTCACCATCATCCACCTAATCGAGGTCAAGATACCCAAGACTTTCGAGAGCAAAGCCTTTTATTCCAGTGAAGCGGCCGGGCCTAAATTATTCAGACGAACAGACCACGGCTAATGCCACTTTATGCCAGTCGCATTTAAGACTCAACTAATGCAAGAAGAACCACAGTATGCACGCCCCGCTCAACAAGTCTCCGTGACATTCGCCGTCACATTCACGATGAATACCGCCATGCTAAGACGGGGTGCTCATAATAAATAAAATTCACCGCATGTGGTCGCCATGAACTAAAGTCGGATAAAGAGAACGCAGTGACGGAGGATCGCCCGTAAAACATCATTCACCTTACATTAAAAGACGCTGGGCATCTCAAATGGAAGATCATATAAAGCCATGCATTATAATCGAAGGTTTCAACCAAGGCGGGACCCAACCTCGAAAAAGTAAGTCCGCATCAGTATGGGGAATGGAAATCACTCATGAAGTTTCATTTGATGATGCCAGTGGTCAGTAAATATCCTTTACTAGGAAGACTCTGGGATCTTACGTGAGTAATGCTGCCCTCTACACCCAGCCGTCAAAGTATCGCAGCATTTGAAACGGAGAAAACAAAAATGACTACGGATGAGAACTATCTTCGCAATCAAAGAATCCTTAATTTTAGCTTATGCCAAATACTATAAGAGGTGACGAGCAACCCCAAAGACAAGGGTCAAAGCGCGCCTGCATTTACTTCCTCACCCTTCGTAAACAAATTTATCTCAACATTACAAGAAGCGGACGAAGACCTAGCTCAAGCACTCAAGGCCCTCCGACTCTCATTATTTCGTGCGGCAGACGCTTCTCTTAAAGGTTTCGTGGTACCAAAAGAAGGACCCCAAATAGAACATGGAACCATGGGTCCAAAAGCCTACGACCTCCTACTGAAGGCATGGTATGATCCCATCAAAGACAAAGCCATGGGACAACTACTACACGGTTGTCGATGAAAGCTAATAATGGTCAACGATACCCAAAAAGATTGAAGACGTAAAATGATGGCCTACCAAGAACTCAATCGTTGTGGTTGAATACAAATCTCCAAAACCACCGCTTCATGTCCTAATCAAGAAAGCTACAAAACCACTACATAAATGGAGGTTAAATGAAAAGGGTCTTACAAATCAAATACGTGAGAAACGGCACTCAATAATTCTTCAGGTCAGGCAATCTCAACCCCTTAAAAAAGATAATCAAGAGGGAAGCCGCCTTCCTATCATAAAATGCGATTAAGAGGAAATCGGTGACATCGGGAAAACCAATCTCGTAACTCAATGGAGGAATCACCGTAACGAGAAGAAAGCTCTGCCTCATTGTTCAACATGGAGAAACAAGAGAGATACGCCAAAAGTGGATACCTTTCTTAGTCCGGCAAAGGCGGCCATCCTTCGGTGGGCGAAGTTCTGGGTGATTCATCAATTTTTCTTGAATCTACGCATTTTAGAGACTTGTTTCTGTTGTTAGTGGAAACAATGAAAACCTCAACGGCTTTGAAACAATGAAAACCCCCAACGGCGGATCATATTCTTGTCTTGATGTTGGATGACTTTACAAGGCATCCAGCCTTTAACAGCTTATTGTAGGTCGTGGCATGGGTATATATATAGTGGGTCTCTAGGTATTTCATAGCTTTTACTAAACTGCTATGATTTAGGAAATTTGTAAAGCAGCTTATTCTTTCTTCTGGATTTGTGTTTGAAGACGATGACTCTCAATATCAAATATTTCGTAGAATTAAACATTCAAAGGCCATATATGATGGTAGTGTTATGTATATAATAGTAGTATGATTATATATGACAGGAATTATGATGACGGTATCATCAATGATCAAGCTTATATTCAATCTTAGTAAAACTTCGGTTGCAGGATAAGCATATTTACTCAATATTAAAATATTTCGTAATTAAACATTCAAAGGCCATATGTTTCGTGAAATTATGTATATAATAGTAAAATGCATCAGAGATATGATGTAAATTTATGATGACGAATAATAACGATCAAGCGATATTCAATCTTAGTAAAACTTGAATGCTGATTAAGAGATTATAAAGATCATTAGTATGATATGAGGTTGATGATGATGACTATTACTAATGAAAGATGTTATCTTCCAGCTGAATTAAAAAGGATGTCATGATATGAAACCAAAAATATAAAAAATATGTTATGAGGTGTTAGTAAATTGTTGGTAGTCGTGGAATTTGCCAGATAAATTGCTTAAATATATTTATTAATTTATTTCTACTAGTAATGAAATTTGAAGTTAAATCATGAAGAATGGATTCTGGCCCATGATGATCAAGAAGTGTGTCCAAGTAAAAAGCACATAAAAATAAACAAGCCATCAAATATGCTAAAAAGGCCTAGATGGAATAAGAAAGGCTCAGGCTGGGGCAGAATACTAGGCGCAGGGAAGCCATAAAGATTCGCACCAATGGGAAGCTTCCTCAGATTCAAATAAGAATCTCTGGTTATATTAAATGCCCATATTTGATATTTATGAAATATATCATACTTCCCCGCTTTCAAAATACATATCATTTAAAAAAATTTACTTTTTCATAATAAATATCGCTTATAATTAATATACCTTTTTGCCAATTTCAATGTAGTTTTTTACATTTTAATGTAGCTTTTACAATATAGTTTGAATCCCTTTAATTAATCATTTTTTATCTAAACAATTATTTATTTCGAAATCTAGTTAAAATATTATTTAACGCGGGAAGGAAATCGCCATTTTAATACCAAATAAAGGCATTATAATGTTCCATATATAGCAAAATGCGACAAAATATTATTGGCCACTATTGACCAAGTAAATATAAATGAAAGGAAAATTAGGATGCGAATGACACATTTAATGCGGGGTGATGGAACCTGGGAGCCAAGCATTAACCTTTAGCCCCTGAAACGCCTGAATTCATGATCAAAATTTCATCGAATCAATCAAAAGCGTATATTAAATTCCTAGGCGAATGATCTAAACCCGTCGTGTGCCTCTTTAGCGGCGAGAATAGAAAATCCAACAAACCAAACTAATAAATTTAAGTGGTTTTACCCCATAAAACCTCTTTAATCTAGCCTTAATGAATAATATATAGTTATCATCTACTAATAATCTAAAACACATCGTGGCCTTCTAAATGTTCACATACAAATATTCAAACCTGAAAAATCCCTTTGATTCATGATGAAACACAAAAGCCTTTAACTCTATATTCAGATCCCTCTTCAGATCAAGTTTCTTTAAACCCTTCTATAATTATATCTCGAATCTTCTTATTCGTGTTCAAGAACATGTTCTCGAATTCTTATTCAAATCCCTTCAACATCAACCAAAAGTCCTTTGTGGTGTCGATATTCATACTTTAACTTTAGTATCAAAAGTCCCTAGGAGCTCATATTCATACCTCAATTTTTGTGAATCAAGCCTCACTCCCCCAAACTCATACAAAATCCAAGCCAAGATCAAATCCATGTAAGCCCTCAATTATATTTTATATACCGGTAGTAAATTGTATATGTTAGCATGCATTTGGAGAACTCTAGTTTGATTTCCTTAAAATATAACATTTGCTTAATCTAGCAATTAATTAAGGCTTCTACGTGCCTGGCAATACCACACCGATGTCTCAAAGAAGCATAATTTGCTCAATACACAGAGTCTTTGAAGCCAAAGTGTCACTACCATGTAATTATCCCAACATATGGCATATCTACTAAGTGTAAAAGCACCAAGCCCGGCCAAGTATCAAGCATCAACATAAAACTCGAATTGCTAAGTGTCGCATCTAAATTTATACTTCTCGGTGATTTAAATACTAGCATAGACAATCTACCTGCTGCAGTCAACTACCTCAGTAGAAAATCTGTTGCTCTAAACACTTCTAAGGGAAGACGCCCATTTACAACCACAAATTTAAGTCGGGCTATACCGAGAATGCTTATCTATCCCATTTATGTAGGTTATCCAAGAATATACGACATTAAGCATAAGTCACTTGTTCAAAAGCAGGAGAAGATACGTGAATCAAAAAATAGAATAAAGACGCCGCTAAAGAATAAAAAATACAACTGTATATTTCATCAACCGGAAGAACTTTAAAGCCTCAATTGCATGGAATGTCTATTTGAAGCGCCCACGACAAGATGTGTAAACAAAAGTACGCACTAGGACCACCAAAGATATCTTATAATGGGAATATACCTAAAACCTTTCCCAACCACAATAACTTGGAGAACACAACGGAGCCTATGTATCGCCGTGAAAAAAATACATGGTGTACAAACATATGATTATCGACCAAAAGCTCAATCTCGAATAAAAGAACGCTAAGAGGTGCCCAAAGGAGATAATACGAGGCCTCACCATTATGTCAAAATAGAAATATTTTCCATTCATATAGCTACAAAGCAAAAGAATATGATTCCCTCAGAACTCCATTCAAAGCTGTTCGATGACTTGATAAAAAGAGTAGCTCATCAGGCTACCTGAAAGCCACAGACTGCTGTAAGAAAATGTATCCTGGCTATCAAGCAAATTAATGCTAGTAAGGTTCTTGTGGCTATCATCCCATAAAAAAAAATACTTAGCCTTCAAAAGATAAAGAGATTTAGCATATCCCTGATCTATAAGAAGGATGTTACAAATCTAAGAACTGCGGGCCCATGGGACCATGGCCGCCTAAGATACAAGCTCCACTTAACCAACTCTAATAACGGGCATGTTAGCGCATGAAAATCGTCAAGTCCTTCAAGGATGCTACACCAACCTGCCTCTAACAGCTTGGCAAAGAATGCGATGAAGGGTAACAAGATTTTAGCTAGTTATGTTTCCTTTTATAGCTGAAAATCTCATGAGATACGATTTGATTGACGGAAAAGGATTTACATGGGCACTAAGTAAGTAAGCATTCAAGCACGCCTATACAAAAGCATGAAAGAGGACCGAATGCATTTGTCATTTTTACAAGATGGAAGTTTTGTTTATGTTATTTTTTTTGTGCCTACACTATAAGTAAAGGCCCTCACTCTGCGTAACTCTCAAACAAGAGAGAATTCCAGATTGCATTTCAAGTGAGTAAAAAGAGCTTTAAGTATTTATTTTATTTTTGTAGTCGGCCTTTATGTCTAAACCCCTTTAGATTGTACAATCAAGTTGTTAAAAAAACCCTATTACAATACCCTACCGCTTAGCGACACATTATTGGGCTTCACACATACTAAGTGATAAAGTAGCAGTAACGTGTATCAACTCGTGGGGGCCTAAATTACACATGTAGATAAGTGAGTAGAAACTGGCCAAGACCAACGGGGTGAATTCATAAGTTCTTATTTGTAATTCCCATATCACAAGAGAATCCTTCCCTAACGAGCCAGTTCTGCCCCCTGCACCTAAGTACTTAATAGCATCTAACTCAAGGTTACCAAGTTGTATTTTTACTTCAGCACAAAGCCATTTCATATTGCTGTACGTTACCATGGCTGATAACTCCAAAGGCACGAATAACCCGGTATCAAGTAGACGAATATACTTTTCAATTGGTATCGTGAGCTTCTGCATCAACATACAAGAGCGGTGACGTGTAATCTTATGCTAATGGAAGGTTTTTAGTAGCCGAGTTTACCACTTACCTCACCGTTTCGAATGAACCAACTACGCCACCCAAGCGCTGTGATGACCGTGATTCCTTAAGCTCCATGGACACGGCACATAGAAAGATGTACGTGCTAGGTGGACAAAGCACTAACCGTCATCAACCAAAGTGAAGTAACCGTGAAAGTGGTGTAGAAGAATAGGAACTTCTTTAGCAAACGGCTGTCATGAACGCTATCTGAAGGCCAGCAGACTAATGCGAAGCTGACCAACACATGTACTCTCCGCAAAGCATCGCCGATACTTTGCAAATTATATACAGTGGGGAACCTCAAGCGGCCAAAACGCCGAGACTCATCAGCTTAACAACGAGATTTGAAGCTCTAAGAATTTTAGGAAAGATGGTAATCTATAGCCATGCATAAAGAAACATTAATCAATAATATGGCTAATGAGTCTTTTCGCTGGGGAACCTATGAAAGCAATGAAAAGTTCGGTAAGAAAGCAACACGCTGTTGCCCAAAAAAGTTTGCTCATAAGGTAACGTTATCGCCAAGCCTCAGATTTTACTACAACGAGCCTGGGATGAACTACTCTCCGGCAAATTTGGCTGCTATCTGGTGATGTCCTTTTAACGGCTGCAAGCCTAGTAAGAAGAAAGGAGTTGTACCTTAAAAGCTTCGTATGTATGTCGGTTTACGAAGAATTAAAAAAACATAAATATGTTACAGGAATCCCCCAAGAAAACCCCAAGCGATTTGCAATGCTAAAACCGCTTTTAACGGAGGCGTTAGTCCATCTGCTACTAATAGAAACAACAAACGATGGAAGAAGCCGGTGAAGCAGGGTAACTATGGTACAAAGCTAATGATAAACTAAAACTGTGATTCAATGCAGAATGTGAAGGCTTGGGACATATCAAATGTTGTCCTAACTATCTCACTAAGCAAATCGTAAAGAATTGCCCTCAACTCGAGTGACGAATGAAGTCGGAAGACGGACAAGATGATCAAGTTAACAACTTTGTGGCTTTTTATCGAATGCTCAACTCCAATCAAGCAATTTTATTATCAGGACGACAACAAGCGAAGACGGTATAAGATACGATTACGTAAGAAAGCGCCTGAGAAAAATACAAACTCTTATACATCAAACGGATTTTCGAGTCGATGAAATGTTTATACCAATGTAGATGCTAAAAGGAACAAATTGAAGATTATAATCGTAAAACTAAGAAAATTACGAGGAGGATCAAGATCAGCAGATTCATTAGCCGAGAGCCTGCTAATGCACTAAACAAGGAATGAAAAATTACGAATTCAAGTACAAATATTCCTCGAGGAGACTGGAGTTGGTAAAGATGCCGTGATAGTGCAGAATTGGTTTCTCGGCAAAGTGGAAACCTGCTCGCTTCAAAGTTAAGATACCAAATTTTTTCCAGAAGGTCAGTTTACACAAAAAAAAGAGAGAGCAACATTTGGTCACCGACGGTGAGAAAGAAACTATGTATTGTCATTATCAGGGAAAGAGTGGGTCATTTTGCTCCATATTGTTACAAAACCATATGTAATTACGAGGAAGCAAATATCAACCCCGCAAAAAATTAGTGGATCAAAAAAGTGAACTCGTTAGTCAAGTTGCTTACGCTTTTAAGAAAACATCACCAATCAAGTCGTACTTTTGATAGTGGTTATTCAAGACACACGATGTAGTTAAGGCTTATCTCATCCATATTTGCAAGTTAAAGGCATCATGTCACTTTGGGTGATATAGCAAAGAAAAAAAAATTATCGGCAAAGGAAAGCTTGAATATCACGGCTTACCAAGATGAACTGATGTTCTACTGGGTTGAACGGTTAACTGCGAAATCTTATCAAAATAAGTCAATTATGGATGCCGGGCACGGCAATGCTCTTTAGCAAAGGAAAGCATCAATGACTCCTCGAAGACGGTTATGCTGAATCCAGGTCAACCGACAATTGCTGCTAGGCTATGGAACTCATACAAGCCCCTCGTCTAGTAGGAAAAGTGAGGATGCCGAATTATAGCATAAGAGATTAGGTCATACTAATTTTATAGAAATATTCAAAGAAATTATTTCCAAAGAAGATGTTCTATAAATGTCAATCAAGCCATGTTAAAGCCACTGCCATGTCGGTGTCGGGTTGGAAAAACGCACTCAAGAGTCGCCACTGTAAGCCGTAGAATGTGTGGTCACCACTTGTGTATCGGAGTCGATGCACATGCATCTCGATGACCTATGTTGAAAGCATACGAGGCAAAAAAGTACGTTTAATAAGGAGCAACATGTTCTTAGAGAAAATCTAACACGTGTTAAGCCGTTAAGGTGCTCTAATTTCTCCAAGTTCAAATGAGAAGGAGCAATATGTTGACGCTATACTGACAACAGCATGCACACGTTGCCGCATCTAGAAGCACCCGGTTTACCATGACGCTAAATTAATTAATGTACTTGGGTCTTGTCAGAATTTTGGGAAATACTTGGCCCGCTTTTGTTCGGCCTACCTCGATGCCACAATCACGCATGGTGTTATCTTTTATTATTTTATTTTTAAAACCGACGCCACACCGACACCTTATCTTTAAATTAATTAATTTATTTATTTCAAAACCAACACCACCCAAAAGTAGTATCTTTTATTTATTTTATACCGACGCCAACCCGACATTTTATCCTATATCAAAACCGATGCCAACACCTGGATAAACAAAAATTTGAAACCGACGCCGCCAATGCTATACCGACGCTCGTAAATTTGGGGTACATGTTCGGGTTCTCGCAATACCGCAAAACCAAAGCCGCAAAATATCGCACAAAAACCGCATCGCATAATACAAAACATAACAATCCACACACAAACATTAAACATTAACACAAACATAAACATTAACACAAACAAAAACATTAACACAATACAAACATAACAACAACACAAATATTAAAATTAAATTTATTCAAAATTAAAATTACCACTTTGAATTACCTTTTGAATTTCTTATATTAAACATAAAATAAAATTAGAGACAAATTGTAACAAACCGAAACAGATTAGACAATAATAATAAAAACGGAACGTATATTAGCGAGACAATACGCTAATTACCTCTTTGAATTAAATATAGCCAATAGATTAAACATAAAAAATAAAATTAGAGATAAATTAAGCAATAAAACTAAATAGATTAAACAATAATGTAATATAAAACAAACTCTATATTATTAAATAAAATTATAACAAAATAATAATAATAATGAAAAGGAAATCTATATTATGATAATAATTTACTTTTGAATTAAACAAAATTAAATTGTTAGGGTTTATAAAATGTATTAAAAAGTATAAAGAAATGTGATTAGAAGTGTTTATATATAAAAATACGCCCAACGGAACTGCAAACATTGAAAATGAAATATTTGAATCTCCTCGACTCCCAGTTATCGAAACTTGATATTTTAAAACCCGACGCCAACCCGACATGTTCTCAAGAAAAATGTACTGCATAAAAAACTATTTCAAACCGACATCGGCCATCTGACGCTAACACCGTGCATCAAGAAAAAACATGCAAATTTTGCGTACCTATCACAACCCCGCAATCATACAAAAACAAAAAATATCCAAATACAACAATGGAACACACAAAAAATCACAAAATAACTATTATGCTATGTAATCACAAAAAACTTCAGTGATTACAATAAAACTCAAAATAAAAATACTGACTCCTAATTGTGCTTTCCGAGGAGTCAGCCATTATTATTGTTCCTAAAAACGGCCTTCCTCTAAGTCGTCATCGTTATCCCACGGGTAGTCCGACTTGTAATCAAACATCACTATCGTTGTGTCCAAGATCATCCTCCCCGCCTTCAACAATAACGAAATCCCTTCTGGACGATGCCTACGATTTGACGGATCGACAAGAACCGCCGGAGGTTGATGCTCTTTCTCTTTGAAAGATATTCTTGGGAGTATTTAAAGCCGACACATCAACATTGTCACATATCTTGAGTTTTAAAGATATTTTGTGTTCGGATGGAACTATTCCATTTCGCTGACGACCGCATTCAGCTTGCTACCACAAACTAATAACATCAAAGAGGTACAATCTTGTCACATATGTAGCCGCATTTATTACCCCTAAATCTTCGGCGACCCTTACACAATCAACATGGTCATCATCTTCGTGAAAGGTGAATCTTTTGACAAAGTCCGCTATTATAATGTGACTTGTTACCATCACCCCTGCCTAATGCTGTCGAAGTAGTAGCTATCGACGCAATAGCCTCTTTGTAATGGCCTTACTCTAAACTTACCACTTGGTGTGTCCCAAGGAGTGCCTATGTCGTGATTTATCTGTTTCGCCACCCAGCCGCAATTCTTCAAGTGAAATCATGGTACATCTCACATATAAGTTATTTTTTTTTAGTTAACTATTATAATTATATACTAATTCATTCATTTGAACATTAAATATACATTTATCAAGATATTTCAGATTACGGGCGTATGTTGCAATGTATCATACACACGTGGGCGTTGTTATTATTTGCATTCCAATATATACGATGTTTCACTACAAACGTGTCTTGCCCGGGTAAATTTAAACATCGGAAAAGTACTGAATCTTCGTTCGCTTGGTGCCATAGTGCCTCACAGATTTTATTTAAGTCGGGCCAATTCCTTCCCGAAGTAAATTGAACAAAAAGTTTGAAACCTCTTTGACTACAAATACGCCGCTTATTGACCTCCTTCAACACATGCCATTTTGGTTTTACCATTTTCTTCAATCCCCAAATATCTACAAATGTTTATAAGATTAGCACAAAAACATATAAAACCTATTAAACATATATATTTATAAAGTCAAATACCACGACTTGAAAAGGTACATTCATCTATACTCAAGACGTGGACCTCCGCTTCAATGCTTGATAAGTAAAATGTATTAAGCTAGTGCTCCATCACATCAAAGATAAGCCGTGGAATATCGCTCCATCTTACAAATTATCTCAATAAGAGTTTTTGGCCGAAATGTCAAGGGTTTCCCATATCCGATCGGGTAGGACATGACGGAGTGCTACAAAAAAGTAATTTATGCAATAATAATATGTATATCGCGGATTCTTTCAAATCATAAAGTTTATATTTCATGCACATCTCGCAATGTTTGAAGCGCATCCATCGGGTAAGGTACTTCAAACGACTCCAACCATTTCAGCAACTCTTTCTCGCCGCGATATGCTTAGCATATACGTAGCTATTGGTTTCACTCTCTTCCCTCCTCCTACGCCCCGCATGTGTAGTTGTGGTCGTATACAATGTGTCTGCCCCGAGGTTAATCCTACCCGCTCATTGTCTTTTTGTTTTTCCCCGAACATCCACTACAACGTATTCCGCTTTCACTATTGTTCTTCTTCATGTGCAATGTAAGCCCATGTTGTGTCTCGATTTTGTTTCCACTCAATAACTCAAATCCTAGAATATACTCTTCTTGCACTAGTTGTGCTCAACATTATACTCCCTCGGACTCCCTCAAGTGGTTCGGGGCATATCTGGCTCCCGCCAAACACATCGTGATTCAACATAAATACGATTATATACTCAAGCCCATTAAGTCGCTTCTTGCTTGCATAGTCGACAAGTTCGTCCTCGATATAGCATTTGGCTTGGATCCTAAAACCGATGTTCGGTAGGGAACAAAAGGGCGGTGGCAATCAAAACATGAAAATTCCTAACGCTTCAGAAGCCTAAAAAGCTGTGTTCTCCATGCTGGCCAACACGACAAAGTATCTACCATGTGTTCTTGTAATCCACCCCCAGTCGTGGCCGCCTGAAAGGAGAGTTTCCTCATTAAAACTGAACACTCTAGGAGTCACTAAACCGATGGATTCACTCGCTTTAAAATACAATTGCTTTCATCCCAAAATGTGATCACAATTAAGTTTCCCAAATCAAAACAGCTTTTTAAAATTTATAATCCATCAACATATCGAAACGGTAATAAACCCATAAGCAGGAAGGTCAACATATCCCAAAATAAAGAATGCCCGGCAAGTGGCTACAAATGTATGATACGTATCAGATCCTCAATACAAATGACAACAATGACAAGGCTAAAAGTTTCTAAAGGAAAATACAACAATCAAAAAACAGCTTGACAACACATCAAATCGATCGTGAGGATCCTCCGCCACCCGATGCTCACCTAGCCACTGAACAAAATCCCTCAAACAAATTTCGCTCAACTAGACGCCCCGTCAACCTGCACAAATGAAATGCCGCCCAACGCGAAGCAAGCGTGAAGTCAGCGAGGCTTAGTGAAAACTTAATTAATGTGGGTGAACTTACCTACACGAATGAGTCAATCAATAATATAATAGCCAAATATGAATAAAATATATATATCCAGGACTACCTAAAAGTGCTCAAGGCTAAACATAATCTGCTACAGAAATCTCGTGACATAATACATGAAGATATAATAAGGTTCAGCTGAAGCACACAATTTCGCAGTTAAATCAATAGACCTCAACAACGACTAAAAACTCTAGTCATCAAACCTCCTATCTCTCATATCCCCACCAAAGATACCAACCTCTAACGCCAAGATATACTCAACTGGCCTACCCGCAGGAATGGACTAATCAATAATCACCCCGCACTTATACCGTAGTATATGCCAAACCAAGATTCTTATACACAAAGTATATGCACACCGCACTTTATACACAAAGTATAAGGCACACCGCACTTATACAAAAGTATAAGGCACGCACTCATACACTGGGCACAAGGCACACCGCTCCTTATATACTAAGTATAAGGCACACCGCCTTATACACTAAGTATAAGGCATACCGCACGCCTATGCACCGTAGTATAGCCACATCGACACACAAAGAAAGTGATCAAAAGACCTTATACCGCTTTTTTATATCTAAGTATATATTAACCGCACTATACCTGTGAGTATAGGCCATACCGACAATGCACACAAAGAAATGATCAAACAGAAGTCATACCGCTCTTATACCGAAGTATAAGGCCAAACCGCAGACGCTATACCGTAGTGATAGGCCAATAGCGTTACATATCCTCGCAGCGAAGCGAGTAGAGTCACCTAATCCCTACTAATCCCAACTATAGGGTCACTCTCCGATACTCGCTAAGTCATCTCAAGTCATAGATAACTTTTAACCATCACCTCTCAATAACCAGCCTACTCTACTCCCCAAACAATATCCAAGCACACAAATTAAAACATTCCCACAATCGTAAGTCAAACACACCGCCAACAAGGCCATAATAAATCATAAGCTCTACAAGCGCCATAGAAAACCGCGTTGGGCCACAAGGCCACGTAAATCGAATATAAATCTGGGAGTTCAAGCTATTTACCTCAAGCAATCTTTAACGCCACGTAATATAATCACATAATCTCATATAACAATTATATTGTATATCATTCCTCACGTAATCATAACACACACAATGACATGTATATCATTCTTACATAATCATATCATGAAATAACATGTATATCATTCTCACATAATCATATCACAATAACATGTTCACACAATTTAAAGTAAGTACGTAGGAAGTAACACCCGCGAGATAAGTACTCACCTCCGCTAGCTACCTGAAACCTTCGCGAAAAACAATCGTGGGCGTAACGCCCTTTTCCCTTACGATCAACGCCTAAACAACACCCGTAAAGTATAATCAAGACTCACTACTATACCATGCTCTAGAAGATACATAACCAACTCTGTGGAACTATCTCTAAACATTCTACGACTACAAACCATTTAACATAAACCCATCGGATTAGCCAACCCAATCGATTCCCCAAATTCCATCTTATCTGTTTTCTCATTACAAATCGATTCTTATGGGTTATTCTGTTTTAACTAATCATCAAGTCCAGTACCTCAATAATCTATACCCTAAATATCAATTATGTCCCAACTTGAATTTACACTTTTTCAACATAACACCTTTAATCAATTTTAAATCACTGAATTTAACATCATAACAACTATAATACAAGTCCCAATATAACCTCCTTAAGAAGACATTTAAAGTCTCAGCAAAAATGGTCCATATAAAAAGTCAACTGAAACCCAAAAGCCTACCATGAACGTCCTCAAACGACTTAAATCACGAATTCATCACTCAAATACGTCATGCGTAACCCATAACCAACTAAGATTTATCATATAAAATTCACTCATAAAAAGTCAACTAAAAGTCAACTATAAGTCAAAACCCAAGAAATATCTCGAAGATTCCGAAATTCCTCTTACCCACCGAAGAGAACGACGGGGAGAACAATATTCTACAACCTGAATTTTGAGCTCTGGTGAGACAATCGAAGAGAGAAACGAAATGAAATTTTTAAAGTGGGGAAGCTAATATTTCGCCAAAATTGAACAAGATGGGAAGACGATGAATTCGGCTCTATGACGTGAGGATAAGCTTGGTAAAAGATACTATAAAAAATCGAGTCCCGCCTCGCTTAATTCTCCGCTTATCGTACTTTAAATCTCAACCATCTTAAAAAACATAAAATTCTTCCATGGCAAACACTACTAAATTATAAATGAAATCGTTGATTTTTACTTTAATAATATCATCATCGAAAAAAATTATACTATTCCCGGTCCCAATCACACCTAAAAATTTAATTTATTTATTTATTTTTTATTTTTTTTTTTTTCATAACGGGTTATTACAATCTACTCCAAATTAATAAAATTTCGACCTCAAAATTTAACAACCCTCAACATAATAACACAAAAATCAATATCACACAAAATAAAAAGAATACTAACTCCACCTCGCCAACCGTGTGAAATCCTGATCCACCCACTTCACATCCCTACCGACAACCCAGTAGTCTCTCATCTCACAAGCGAAATCTTAAGGATTCGATCCATGCTAATCGGCCTTAAATCTCCCCGTCAAGCACGACATCAAAACCAATTCCCACCGCCATCCTCTCCTGACCTTGATTTCCCTTTCTACCTCGTTGCATCACCACGCGATTTGCCTGGTGGCACCAATAGTCAAGTCATAATCAATCGTGATGAACTCCATCCACCTCCTCTCAATTCAAACCCTCCTCGTTGGAAGATATTTCAAACTCTCATGAATGAAGTAAAAATCGCATTTAACTTCATACAGATAATGTTCCATAACTTAATCGCAACGATTATCGCCACTAGCTCAAAATCATGGGTCGGATAGTTCTTCCGTGATTTCTCAACCTGCCGGAAGCATAGGCAATCACCTTCCATTCTCCGTGATCGAACACAATTCTTTAACTCGAAGCATCACTATAAATCACGTGAGCTCCTCGAACTGCATTTCCGGTGACGCTAACACCGAGTCAAGTCAATCTCCTCTTTAGTATCCGGCAGTCCTCACAATCATCATCCCAAATAAACGGAACTCCCTTTTCTCGTCAACTCCGGGTCAATGGCGTCGCAATCAAGGAAAAAGAACTTGATTTAATCTCCCTCTGTGAAGAACCAGCCTTTGAACTCGCTGAAACCCCAACCCCGCCACACTTCAAGGGACGCCTCTCCCACCACCACAACCTTCCACCTCTCTCAAGTGATCAACAAAAATACCTCGCCGGAAAATAACATGACCCAGAATGTCTCGCCAACTGTAACTCATTTGGGAAAAACTGGCATAATTTGGTGTTGCCTCGGTCCTCAACAATAACTGCAGAATGCTTCTTTATGCCCCTCCCTCTAGGAATATATCGTAATATCATTAATGAATACCACTCACAAACTCATCCGTAGATAATCCTAAACACCCGGTTCAACAAATTTATAGTTACGCTTGCATTTGTCAACTTAAATGGCATCATAAACTCATAATGTCCATAACCCAGATCGGAAAGCCGATTTCTCGAATACTTCCCTTTCGATCCTCAACTCCATGATAACTGCATCTGCAAACTGTCTCGAGAACACCCTTGGCATCCTTCACCGATCAAACAAATCACACCTCGGGAAATGGGTTTTGTCTTAATGGTCACTTATCTCACCGCCTATAGTCAATGCAGTACGTACCCCCTCATCGAACCATCCTTCTTTTCACAACAACACCCGCAATCCCACTTTTGAGACACCCCCCTGACCACGCAATCCCTTTGTCCAACAACCTCCCTGAATCGGTTCCCGCAATTCCCCCCAAGTAATTGGCCGGACAACCCTAGGGTGGAAGAGAAACTGGTGCCGCACTGTGAATAACCCTCAATAGCAAATTCGACCTCCCTTCTGCTGACAACCCCGGTAAGTCCCTCAGAAAACATCCTTGAACTCTAACAACCCCGCATAATCCTCCGGTCTCCGTTTCCTCTCTATTCAAATCAACCACATATCCCAAGAACCAATACACTCTTCCGAATCAATCTCCTAGCCTCAAGCGCCGATACAAAAACTCGCGCAAAATCTTTCTCGTCTCCCACACACAAATCGGATATCCGGCTCCTCCCTAACCTAATAAAGTAATCTTTTCTCCGATGGTAACAATAACGCATGACGCTTCCCCAACCAATCCATGTCAAAACCGAAGCATACCGGAAGTAAATCAATTGCATTAACAACCGAACACCACCAACAATCAAAGGACGCCTCTTATATACCAATCTAACCATTAACCGACCTCCCTGGCTGCGTGTCATAATCTCAAGTGGAATGCAAAGGCACAATCACATACGTATAAGGCGTAAATAAAACTCGAAACAAATAACGCCAGAGCCCCGGTAGAATCAAACAACACCTCGGGCCCTTTAACATCACGCCTTTAAATAATGCACTGGCCACCACTCCGGGGGTATCCTCGCGCCTCCTTGCGCGTAATAAAGATGAATCTGGCCTCGACCACCCGCCAGCCTTACCCACTACTGAACCCGCATATCCCTGACCTCCACGGCCGGACCGACCACCACGACTTCGAGCACCGCCTCTAACAGTCGGGGAATCAAGGCCAAGCCCCCTCTGCTCGGGACACTTTTCGCCTAAATGTCCCGGCCGGGCTGCATCGATAGCATGTTAATCACTCCTCTTCCCGAACTTACCCGCGCTCTAATTTTACCACAACGGTAACAAGGATACCTCTCCGACCTCGGAAGACTACTCGACTCCCGCCGATTCCGCAGCGCCCACCGTGCGTATGAGTAGTAACATAACTCGGGCGGATCGGTTTGGCACCGTTGACTCCTCGCCTGTGACGACTACCGGGTCCTGGTCTCCCTCCTCCTCGAACTCCCCCGAGCTAGAAGGCTCACCGGAATAGAAAGTCTCTGTGTCACCCTCCTCGATCCACTCGCCCGCTCTAACTCCATTTCCATCTTCGTGTGGCTCCATTCTCACAAAGATGGAACCAGTAAACCCATCAATGATCCGCACGATTCCCACGCCAATCCATCCCCCGAATCTAGTGATCCTTCTTCGGGCCTCTAATTCGAGCAAACATCGTGAAGTGGTCGGCACAAATCATTGAACCGGCCTCGCAATCTCCAATCGACCAAACCCCTCGTGTCAACGAAACGCCTCTCTCTCCAAGGCCATGGAACTCTGCCATTACCTCTTCCAAGAGCTCAACAAATCGCCTCCCAAGAAACATGAACCTCCCCTCTCGCAAATGAGATGCACTCAAGTTCCTCCCACCACGGGCACCCCGGTTATAAGTAGCAAACTTCACCTCATCTCGCCCCACAATCCCTCCCATCGGCTCAAAAATGGACTTCATGTCCCGGATTAACTCAATAGCCTGCTCTGGCGAACCCCCCGAAAACTTCGGTGGATCCCTCTTCTCGAACTCTGGCCAAACAACTTGCTTTGGAATTCGACCGCTGCCCACCACCGAGCATCTACACACTCTCTACGAGGTCTACCTCAACGTCTCAACACATGCCCGAAGACTCCACCTCGACCCCTGGTCCACGTTGTACTCATCGGCTGCCTATACCCCTACCACCGGGCCTCCTCCGGGTTCTACTCCCAAGACCTCCTCTCCGGCTCTACTTCCACGCACTCATGTGGTATCCTCAGCCTACTTTAACAAAGAAAAGACACTTTACTTATACAAAAAAGACACCACTCCTCGACTAAAGAAAAACAAGTAGGCACACAACCACAACAGACACCAAGTAATCAAACCTAAGCTCGATACCAAAATTGTAATCGACTCCGCCCCTGTGCCTGGCCGCCCGAGCGAGTCATTAAAACTGAACACCCGTATACTAAACCGATGGACGACCTGGGCTTTAAAATACATAATTCGTTTCATCCAAAAATGTGATCAATTAAGTTTCCTAAATCAAAAATGCTTTTAAAATTTATAATCCATCACCGATATCGAAACGACAAACCCATATATATATACACAACATATCCCAAAAAATAAAGTAATGCCGGTGCTACAACAGATGATACGCATCAGATCCTGAATACAAATGACAATAAATGACAAGGCTAAAGTTTCAAAAAAGGAAAATACAATAATCTCCAAAACAATGATTAACACATCAAAATCGGGGATCGCTGGTGATCCTCTCGCCACCCGACGCCACTCCAGCCACTCGAATAACAAAACTTCAAATGTGCCTCTTTGGCTCAATCTTAGATGCCCGTCAACCTCCGACAAATGAAATGCCGCCCAATGCGGTGTGGGTGTGCTCATGGTGCTTAGTGAAACTTAACACAGGTGAACTTACCATACGGAACGAAATAATCATCAATATATATTATTTCCAAACTGAATAAAATACATATATCCAGATCACTCTAAAAGAATATACAACATAATTCAAGCAGAAACTGTATATAATATATGAAGATATAATAGAAGGTTCAAGCACACAATTTCCCCGTAAAGAAATCAATAGACCAACAACGACTAAAACTCTAGTCATCAAACCTCCTATCTCTATATCCCCACCAAGATACCAACTTCTAACGCCAAGAAATACTAAACTGCCTACCTCGCTAGAATGGACTAATCAATAATCACCCCAAGACTTATACCGCAAAGATAAGGCCAAACCGCATCTTATACAAAAGTATAAGTGCACACCGCATTTATACAAAGTATAAAGTGCACAACCGTGACTTATACACAAAGTATAAGGCACATCGCACTCATACACTAAGTACAAGGCACACCGCCTTATACACTAAGTATAAGGCACACCGGCCTTATACACTAAGTATGGGGTGCACACCGCACGCTATATACCGTAGTATGTGGCCATTAAGACGACAATGCACACAAAGAAAGTGATCAAAAAGATCTCCCATACCGCTTGTATACCGGCGTATATAAGGCCAACCGCACGCTTATAATTTGTAGTATGTGGCCACACCGATAATGTATACAAAGAAAGCGATTTAAACAGAAGTTTATACCGCTTCTTATACCGAAGTATAAGGCCAAACCGCACGCTATACCGTAGTGATAGGCCACAGCGCCGCATATCCTCGCAAGTAAGGAAGGAGAGTCACCTAATCCCTACTAATCCCAACTATGCGCTACCTCCCCGATACTCAAGTCACCTCAAGTCATAGATAACTTTAACCATCACCTTCAATAACCAGCCTACTCTAATTCCCAAACAATATCTGCTACGCCTAAAAACATCTCACAATCGTGAAGTCAAACACAATCGCCAACAAGGCCACAAATCATAAGTGCCGACAAGGCCACAGAAATCATGCTGCCGACAAGGCCACGTAAAATCTAAATATAAATTGGGAGTTCAAGCTTTATTACTTACCTCAAGCAATCTTTAACGCCTACGTATCATAATCACATAATCATATAACAATTACATGTATATCATTCTCACGTAATCATAACACACAATGACACGATATCATTCTTACATAATCATATCATAATAACATGGCTATCATTCTCACATAATCATATCACAATAACATGTTCACACAATTTAAAAGTAAGTACGTGAAAGTAACAATTCAAGTAGATAAGTACTCACCTCCGCTAGCCAATGCAAAAACCTTCGCGAAAACAATCGCGAATCCCATTCTTTCCCCACGATCAACGCTAAACAACAATCTTTAAAGTATAATCACATCTACTACTATACCGGGCGTTCTAGAAGATACATACATAACCAACTCCTTAGGGAACTATCTCTAAACATTCTAACATGACGGATAAACTATCGACTATAATCCCACTCCTGACACAACCCACCACTCTCGCTAAATTCCATCTTATCACTTTCTCATTACAAATCTAATTTATAAGTTATTCTAACTAATCATCAAGTCCATAATTAACAAATCTATACTCCAAATATCAATTATAACTCCAACTTGAAATTTATACTTTTTCAACATAACACCTCTTTAATCAATTTTTGAAATCACCAATTTAACATCATAACAACTATAATAAGGTCCCAATATAACCTCCTACACATTTAAAGTCTTATAAAATATCCATATAAAAAAGTCAACTGAAAAACCTTAAAAGTCAACTCCCGACCATAACGCCCTCAAACGATCTCCTAAATCACGAATTCATCACTCAAATACGTCATGCAACTCCATAACCAACTAAGATTTATCAATATAAAATTCAATTATGAAAAGTCAACTAAAAGTCAACTATGTCAAAACCCAAGAAATATCCTCTCGAAAGACTCAAATTTCTTACCTTAACTCCTCAAGCAGAACGATTTATAATATTCTACAAACCGATCTCTGAAGCCTGGTAGACAATCGAAGAGAGAAATGGAAAATGAAATTTTTTAAGTGGGGGAGGTGAATATCGCCAAAATGGAACAAGATGAAGATGATGACTTGGTTTTATGGATGTGGAGTGATAAGCTTCGCAAGATATTTATAAAAAATCGAGTCCCGCTCGTTTCTGCTAATTCTCCGCTATCGCATTCTAAATCTCCACGAACCCGATTCAAAGATAAAATTCTTCCATGGCAAACACTAATAAATTATAAATGCAAATTCGCTCAAAGATTTTTACGAATAATATCATCATCGAAAAAAATTTATACTCATTCCCGGTCCCACCGCATCAAAAATTTTAATTTATTTATTTATTTATTTTTTTTTATTTTTTATTTATTTTTTCTATAACGGGTTATTACAGCCTCCAACCGTATAACATGCGCCACATGTAGAAAAATTAAGCAATCGTCCACATCAAAAGAACCCCTAATGTTGGAAAATTTTGTTCCCTAGACGAGATCGAATCTGCCTCGACAACTGCAGATGCCACACAACCCTTCAACTCATCAACCGCGGCTAGAGAAACATCTATACTTCTCCTCGATTTTGGTCCCCGTATAATCGTAGATAAAGCAACATATATGGCCTGCTCATGCACAACCTTCGGTGGTAAATTATACGCACAAACGATAATCGACAACAAGAATATCAAGGCCAAACTTCAGAAAAGCGACTAAAACCCCGCCGAACACAAACCGATGCGAACATTTCTCGCTCGATGGCAAATTGATATGTTGCACGGCGTTTCAATGATGCATCATCCCTTGAATGCGCCATCTACCCATCATTTGTCCGGGCCCAACGCGCCATGTCCTCGGGCCGTTAGCCTTCTTCCTCGACATATACACCTGTACTCGACGCTAATGTATCACACGGATACAAAAAATAATGCTTATTGCTTTCGTAACCCTGAATTTTATGGTTTTATTGGTTTAAAAACAAACAACACAATAGATTATCAACATAATATGAAGATTTATAAAACAACTAATATTCATAAAACCATTATCCATGACAATATTCAAAACAACTAATATCCATAAAAATAACAACAAAAACAACTAAATGTTCAAAGCGTAAACAACTATACCGGGTAAGGGCCGGGTAGGTCGTGGGTATCGACACGGGAGTGAGGCATGCCCTCCGGGAGTCATGAAATGGTACGCGAGGTCGATACGGGTTCGGCCGACGCCATGTAAATAACCCGTTACGCTTAAAAAATATGTTATATATCGCTTGGTGGGCGGACCCTAGATAAGGAGCAAATACTTTCTCGAATAAAATAGATATACCGAGACTAGTGAATTGAGTAGTATTTTATTTCACAGTACAATATCTTCTTTAGAACCGCTTTCATAAGAATTGATTACAACAAAGTTTCTAGAAATAAAATCGCATAGCAACCGACCTAAAATTTTTCTATTCGTATAACCTTCTACCAACAAAAAAATTGAGTTGCAATTTGGTTGATTTGAATTGCATTTAAATTGAATTTAGTTGATTTAAAATTCGAATTGAATGTGAAGTTGAATTTGAATCAAATTTTAGCTGGAATTTTGAATCATGATGTCAGTTTAATTAATTGAAATTTGAAATGCAGCTTTATGGCTCTCGCCGTAGTAAGACTAGCCAAAGGTTAATCGGACTGAGCAAGGTGAGATACGGGCGTAACGGATGGGGCAGGGGCTGGGGCGCCATCCGAGCCTTACTATGTAGAGAAATACTAGGCCCTCCCCGATCTAATTCCCGATCTACTCCAAATTACCATCCTCTAACATCCGAGGACAATATCCGCTTGTAGTACTGCTGGACTCCTACTGATCTGTCACCATCAGTAGTCGCAAAGATTCCTCAAACGCCGACGATTTACGCATTAATCTCTCGCCGACGAGGATAAAGATGGATATAACGGAACGGCCACCGCCAGCCCCAGAAAGTCAGCGGTCGTACGCTGACGCACTGCCCCGCAGTCCCCATGGGACGGGAAGTTGATTGCGATAGTCTATGCGCAAGCTCTTTTGTTTATTAAGTTTATTTTTATTAATTTTATATTTATCATTTGTACTTAAACGATAAATGTGTGTTTATGTTAGGATTACTCGCGACGGAGTCCCTAGATTCTTCAAGGCACAAAATTGTTGGAAAGCGAAGCATTGTGGCCACACTATTATATGCAGAGAATATTTTGCAAGTACGTCATTAATACCGTTTAATTTTTAATGCGTTTAATGTATAATTTTGAATCGTAAGTTTTTGTTTCAACTTGATCTTATATTTATTTCGTGCACCAATATAATATCTTAGCAGGTCTATTGCACGAGCTGCATACTTGGGGGAGGACTGCCAACCGTAAGAAGCCAAGCACCCGCCGACGGCGGAAAAACCAACGACCACGAGAACATGTTTCTACGACGTCGATTGCTCCTCGGATGCCAGGCTCCGATTGGGATCCGTGATCCATCGCTTGAAGCAAGATGTCGATACTGCGTTCGAGGATCGAGGTCGATATCCATGCAAGCCGATAACCGCATTTAGTTTCTTTACAAGGGGCAGATGGAAAGCTGGGATTCCCTCGGAGCAGTGGTCGAATTCAATGGATGCAAAGAGGAGTGTGTAAGTTTAATTGTTCTTGTTTAATATTAATTTTGATTTTACCTTTGTGTTTCTATTTTTAATCTGGTGTATTTAATTGTTTTTCAGAGAGAATGATTGGGAAGACTCTTTCTCAGTTTCCTCAATATCTTTTCTGGTCTTGGGCCAAATAAGGAGGAGAAGACGACGGATGAACCGACTGAAAGTTTTGAAACCAAACCGCTAAGGCTTTTGTAAGTTTCTATTATTTATATGTTAATAATGTATTTAATTATATGTAAGTATCCATTTTTATGGTTCTATAACTTTTAGGTGGAGTATGTGATTTTGTACTCATGAAAGCAAAGATAGGACGCCAGATTCCCTTACAGGTCCGTAGTGACGTGACATTGTAGACGCAGTACTCAAGCTGGGCCGGTATGGATCGGGGAAAGGCCGGATACTGGTGGTTCGGTAGTACGGTATTTGCCGCGCCGCTGACGGATGCCGGTATTTCCGTATGCGCCGCTTCCACCGTTAGTTATACAGATCTACAAATGACAAGCAGTAGTGAGGCGCGAAGAACAAGGCGCTGGAGCGCAGGCCGCAGTGAGCGCAGGAGGAGATGGCAGGGCCGGGCGGCCACAATCTCTGACGAACGCTTCCCAAAGTTTTACGTGAGTGATCCTTACCGCAGTGAGGGCCTACTCATTTCCCAAATTCCGGCCCAGCTTCTAGGAGTTACGCAGCCTATTGGCCTCGGCGCATGGTACCTCCAAAGTGTAATCTATTCTACTCTGTCGGCTGCCCCGAGGTTGAATCATCCAAATCTCTGACACGAGTCACCACCGACGGACGACTAAAATTTAAAAGACACCTGCCTCTTCGAATAACCTAATAAAACAAAAATACATCTGAAAAGAATAATTTTTAAGAAAATGATCCATCATGGTGTTTCATAACCACACAACACAACCTTTATACAACAATCGACCAAAGAACAAAATATCAACATACAACTCAGTCTGAAATCGAAATGACAACAAATAGGGGAAATCCGAACTACAATAAAAACAACGGTAATAAGATCATGAGGATCTACCGTCACCCGTCGTCACATAGGCCTCAAGGCACCCATCACTCGAATGCATCTAAAATTTTTTCAGAGCACCACCGGTCAACCCATTAATAAATAAAAAATGCCGCCTATAGCTTAAAAGTGGCAAGCTATGAAGCTTAGTGAATACTTATCCTAAGAATGGTAATTAGCCCACACCTCGCTAGTGTAATTAAAAATAGTTAATTTCTCAAGATAGATATATGAGTACGTAACGTTATACAACGAAGGCCATAATATAAAAAGTCATTGATGAATTCATTATCAATACGCATAAATTTACATAAGGCCGCCAACTGTAAACATAAACATTCCGATAATAGACAATAAAAATAATAAGCACACATCTCTGCCAGAAAACCAATGACAATAATAATACCTTAAACGAAGTCCATGACTCTACCTATCAACCAACATCGAAGACACATCATGACTCAACCAATTCAGACCATCCAACTCCACAACTCGCTAAGAACACCAGTACTACTCCAATCCACAACAACAACTCCGAATCAATTCAACTAACTCAAATATCTTCGAGCCCCCAACCAAAGAGCTCAATCAACTCAACCTTCAACCTCACCCCCAAACACTCAATCAACTCAATATAAACTGATTTCTAAGCAACGAATGCTTATATAATCAACCCTCACTCCTATAGGAGAAACTTATGTCCCTTGACATGTTTCAACAACGCCTCGTGAACGGCAATGGAAACAAGCGACACACCCCTTATACCGGCTATATAAAGTGTAATTTACCGATAATACAACTCAACATACATCATCAACTCAACCCACACTCTAACATCAAATATGACCAAACAAAATTCTCGGAACCCAATCTCTATCCTAATACGACTAACTTCACCAAAAGCCTATAACTCACAAAAACTACATACAATAACCCTAACATTTCATATACAACATACAATTCAACACACAATTATACATATACACATACAGTCGTGAATCGAGTAAGTTAATTTACACCCGCGAGTTAAATACTCACCTTGGCTAGCAATATAAAAATGCACGCCTAATCAATCTATGCCTCTTCCCACGCCCATGCCTTCCAACTAAAAAACACCCGAGCAAAAAAAGCAATTACAACTTTACTACTATTTAATCTCGATTTGTAATTCAATTCCCTAACTTTTTGAACTCATTTTAGTTAAGCAAATTGCCAACTTAAGTATATAGACATTAGTCGTGTTTAAATGACAATTAAAATGCATTTTAATTTCAACTACTCTCGCCTAAAACCAAATAATCACCAACATTCTTCCCAAATACCATCACTTTAAACTAATTTTAATCAACCTAAAATTATTTTCCCAAAACTATTTTATCCATTATCAACAACCTAAATTCCAAAACCCAAGATACTACTCACTTTACTCAACTTAAATCAACATAATCTCTTCCAACCACATACAAATCAAAACTTATACTCCAAAACAACTATAATAAAGTCCAATAACATACTTTTACAACTTAAAGGTGGTTTGGTAAAAGTCAACTAACATAATCAACACATTTCAACCCCAAAAATCGATTATTACCACTTCTTACCACATAATTCAAGCTTTTGATTTATACCTATATACCATTTTAAAAGTCCCAAACTAAAATCAAACTAAAGTCAACTCCCAAAACTTATGAAATATTCTACAAGATTCAACCTTGTTACCTTGATACGTAGAGATTTGAGAAGATGATAACCAACTTTAAGATCTTTGAGCAACAAATGAAGAATTAAAACGGAGAAAGAAAAAATAAAACTCTTGAGATGGAGTATTTACGGGGTGAATTCGCCAAAGTTTCGAGTAAGAAAGATAAAGATTTATAGCCTATTTTAATCAATAAAATTGTGATTTTTCCGTACTGTAATTTCAATTGACATTTAATGCAAGGCTTTCGTGGATCCTATTTCGAGTTCAAATTGTGGTTAATTAATGTGAAAACCCTTGTTTTTTTAATCCGACTAATTTCGAGGCTTAATCTACTAGAACCCTCACATCGGTGGCTCGATTCACTCCCAGGGTTTAACTCGAACCCTAATGGGTCACGTGACATTTTTTTAGTAATGACTTCTTAATTAATTTGATTAACTCCATTTTGAATCAATTTCCAATTATTATTTCTTTTGATAAATTTTCGATGTCTATACGGCGCTATAATTTGCTAACTCCAAATTCAAGGCTACTGATCATCCCTTTTTTTTATCAACGATCAAGATTGAAAGTAGGGGTATTTTAAGCTTAAGGCATTATTTTTTAAAATTAGAAGAAAAAAATTTGCCCACTCTCACGATAGTTGCACGCCACTCCCCATAATAAATTGGATTTATCATTATTTTTTCCTTATTTTGCCCCTGCCCTTTCTCTCCATTTCCATTTTTTAGCTTTTTTCATTTTTTTCCCTTCCTTTAGATTAGAATTTTATGGTTAAATGATTCTAATTAAATTTTCAAACCTTCAATATAATTTTCTTCTAATTATTCATCATGAAACAAAAAAAAAGGCTCAAATCTTGATATAATTGACAAACTTTTCTTCAAATTTTATAAAAAGTTAATGGTTATATTTTTATATTTGTAAATACATGGCTTACTAATGCTCTAATTTGTTATGTTTATTGTAGTTTTACCTAACAAGGATCAAGATGTTTTTCGATTGCTCGAATTTAATAACTGCCATTATCTTTTTTATTTCAAATTTTATTGCTTTTAATTATTTTTCATGTATTTTCGTGTATCTAATTTTGTATATTGTTTGTGTAGTGCTTAACTCTGCATTAATCTCAAATTCCACTCGGGAACTCTCTCGCATCAAGTAAACATTTATCATTTTTTTGCACAATTATTTTGATATTATTTCCGTCTCAAGGCTAAATTTTATAGAATATATGAATTTGTTTTATGTGTTTTGTCCTCGTAATACCACGCGTAATATTCCATGGTATTTCTTTTATGCATGGTAATCCCACATAGCATTATTATAGTATGGTATTCGGGGATGTTTCATGTAATGTCATGTAATGTTTCTATGCCGAAGTTCTTTATTTTGTTATTGTAGGTTTTTCTTACAACCCGACGATGTTTCCACTGAGTAATTTGTTGTTTCCTGACAACTACGAACCATTTAAATTTTATTCATTTATGCTCCCGTCCTGGTTTTGCAGCTTCATTTGGTCGGGTAATGCTAAAAACAAGAGGGGGTCCGACGTCAATACATTCATTACGCTCTCAAGTAATGAGTAAACAAGGTGTTAAATTTAAAAAAAAAAGGCATTTTAAGACAGTCATAAAGAGAGCACTCCATATGAATCGATTGCAAACATGTGACTTCAAATGGATCGAATGTTGTGTTTCATGTTATTACAGAGTGGGACTTGATGTTCACAAATCCATTACGATCTCATTGATTGGATAAACTCTCACCTAACGAGAGTATATGTATCTATTAAGCCCCAACATAAGGGTATGATTGATGTCCATGTGAAACATGGAATATAGTGAGGTCCATTCGATGCGTTAAGTGACACCTAAGTATAAAGCGGGCGATGATATGGGTTTTACTCGGAAGGATTTGTGGAATTACGTAAGTTCGGTTAAGCACATGGAGATGTTTCCTAGAGACGCCATTATGCATAAATGGTTAAATAGGATCAAGTTGTCACTTGCCTCGGTTTTTCTACTTATTATCAGATTGAATGAGGAGGTCGATCAAGACTATTTTTGGCGGATGCTATTATTTATCTCGATTATTTGAAGTTCGTGACTTTAGTTTTGATACTAATACCAATGTGACGAATAATACTATAGGCTATTGGGGATAATCTACAATACCAATTTTTTTTGATCTGTGGTATTAGATTCCTTTCGATATAATACCACCATAGTCTATATCACGGTATTGGGCACCGAAAAACGAAGAACTGCCTTTTTCCTCACAGGGCATTTTCGTGGGATTCAACCACCACAAGTGCAAAATCGCTTTTTGGTGTCAGTGACTTATGTACGCATTTAACTAATCATTTAAATAATCTTTGAAAGATTTCAAATTCATGAATCTAAAACTCCCAAAGACCATCATGACGGATCAAGCCTCCCGCAATTGCACTTCTATTCGATATTTTTCCCCGTCTATTTTATGCTTTTGTGTTTCTCGCACATTGATCAAAATGCCAAAAAGCTGCTGAAGTTCTTTAAATGACTTCTACTTTATTGATTTTCTAAATTATTTAATTAAATGTGTTTATCTGAGTCCGAATTTCTGAAGTTCGATGATGTACTGAATGCTCAATATTTATTTTTGAGCGAGCCAACCTCCCATCATACCCGATTTCCTTCATATACAAATCTCCGAAGCAATGGTCTTCGTGACAAGCGGCGGATAAATTCACCGCTGGCAAACAACAATTCAATTGAGTTAGCAACTTAATGCATTTGCCTATCATTGGCCTTAAACCGCCTATATACGTCCGAACTATCACAGAACTCCTGTGGACTTCCATATGCAACACACCTCGCGAACAAATCCTCAAATTCCAAATTCCTTTATGAACCATGCCACCCTCACTCTTCACTCCTAACGTGTTCAAGTTAATACAACATGAGTATGAAACTGGGATGACTTATACTATGAAGGTATGAGTTTTGATGTCTTTTTGATATTTCTTCAACGGATTTATCTTTTATTCTATATGTTATTTACTATATTATTTTCAGGAACAACCTCGTGGAGACATTTAATGTGTATAAATATACGCTTAGTTATAAGGTATAATAAATTATTTTAGCTTATACTAATACCCAAAGCGGACTATTTTCATTCAAATTTTATATAATATTCATTGTATTTATTGTGGTTGAATCGTGAAACTAAGTATTTTTAGCGTGTTCTTGTAAATTGATTCTTGTTCAGCTGGGCTGGGAAACAAAAAATGGTCTCTCGAGGACTTTTAGTTTCAGGAAGAAGTAGCTCGACTGTATATGGAGAGATCTTATCAAATGTTTCCTCAAGTATTTTTTTGAAAATCACTAGTTGGATGCCACGCACGTTTTAAGGGCAATTGAGATATATGGTGCATTTGGCAACAATGAGTTTTTGCGTAACTGCTCCAAAATGAGTTTTATTATAGGTCAATGGACACTTAGCTTGCGCGAAACCTTGTTTACAACACTTATGTCAAGCAAAGTTGGTTGTTCTTACCATAGTCGCCTATATCTTCGCTTTATAACAACACGCTTTAGTCTTGCATATCATGGTTTATTATTCAGGTTTTATTCGAACAATATGCGTATATTGGTACGGCTTTAGTTTTTATTTCCCATCTATACATATTATTTTGTCTCTGTAAATATTAGTGTGTCTTGACTCAAATAAAATGTTAACGACAGTCAAACAAAATATCGTGTATTCACTCAAATAAAATGTTAGTGTATTCACCCAGAAATTCAAACTACAGCATTAGTTCATTTAGTGTATCAATTTCAATACTAGTAGCCTCCGTAATATGCAAACTGTAATCCCACCATTACTTAATCGAGTGTATCCTAACCCTATATTGAAATCTCACCTTCTTCTATACGATTGTATCATATTTCATAACAAAGCTACAACATACTATTCCCAAGACAATTGTCCAAAAACAACCAACAATCTTCCAAATACATAACAATCCAAAAACAACCAACAATATATCAAAAATATAATAATCCAAAAACAACTTAAAGTACCAAATTTCCAATTACATAATATTCTATATTAAAGTTTCTCCTTTTCAATCAATTTCTTACTATATCAAAAGCCCTTTTTAACCACCTCAAACATTAAACATTTTACACAAATAATTAATTGTAACATTACATAACTTTATTTCTAATAAATCCATTCACCAAACTGTAATATGCAAACTGTAATCCCACCATTACTTAATCGAGTGTATCCTAACCCTATATTGGAATCCCACCAACTTCTATGCGATTGTATCCTATTTCATAACAAAATTACAACATACTATTCCTAAGATAATATCTAAACAAACTAACAATCTTCCAACATATAATAAATCCAAAAACAACCAACAATATATCAAAAACATAATAATCCAAAAATAACTTTAAGCAACAAAATTTCAATTACATAATATTCTATATTAAAGTTTCTCCTTTTCAAATAATTTCTTACTATATCAAAAGTCATTTTTAACGACTTCAAACATTAAACATTTAACACAAATAATTAATTCTACCAACACATAACTTTATTTCTAATAAATCAATTCACCAAAGTTTTATAAAACAAACAACATAATACTTAAAATATTGAAATACTACAACAAATAAATCAACATGATAAAAAGCAAAATAGTGGATTTTTAATTATTTCGAAAAAAATGAGGTTAATTAATTTTTTTTTTTTTTAAAACCTTCTTTTAGCGTTGTCTTCGCCATTTCGTTTTTCTTCAATCCTCTCAACCTCTTCCTTTGTAAATTCCTTGGATGTTTGTTTCGTTTTTTGCTACATTTTCAAATTTTGTGGTTACGCGAATAGTTTTACAGGGGGTTTTGTTATGTTTTACTTTTTGATTTGAGCGGATTCAGTATGGGATTTTGCCCGAGGAAAGTTGAATCTGAGGGACTAAATGAAAAATGTCCTGAATCATTTAAGCGGATTTTAAAATTTTATTTAAAGCGAATTAAGTGAGTGGGGGGACTGGAAATGCTGAAGCTTCTTTTGGGGAAGATTTGATTTTCTTTTTTAACTTAATTAAAATATGTAATTACAATATTACCCCCCTGTAGTTATTAATTTACGCTAATCCTCTCAGAAGATCTAAATACAATCCTCGCATCTGAAAGTTTCCGCCATCAACTTTTAAATGGGTTATTTAAGGTAGTTGCATCTAAAATTGATGGAAATAACACACTAATCCTTCTCCTGAACCGGCTTTTCTTTCTATTTCAAAATAGTTTGGCAAAATTGCTCTAAACTTGAGATGAAATAAGTTCATTGATGACTTTAATATGATTCTATGTCAACATCTTTACTCTAATATATTCTTTTTGTTATGCTATTTCAGATACTATCATACGTATCTTCTAATGTAAATAACTTCATTTATTCACTGTGCAACAATCAGAAATGGACTTTCTAAGCAGCTGTACTTGAAAAAAAATTCCACAGCTTTCCAATGTTGAATGTATAGCTGAGCCTAACTGTGGATTAACTGATGTTGGTTCTAGTTGGAGCTGTTGGATTGGGAACATCACAAGAAAGAAGTGACAATGTCTATAAGCTTCTGCTGTTACAAGCTCTGAATGTACTCATTCTATGTCCATAAGATTTTTGTATAGTAAAGCAGTTAGTGTTTCACTGCTTCAAAAACTGATACAATTATCCTGGATGAAAGCATCATCAATACTTTAATAATAAGTCCACTAGGAAGATACATTAATAGAGGTCAATACTGGTCACAAAGGACAAAGTGATCCTACTTCGTGAAAAATAAGATTCGTCCTGAAGGTAATGCCTTCTTTATTACTAGTTCATGTCTGACATTACCTAACTATGATTTTCTTGAACATATGGTTATTTTCTCCCCATACTTGGACAAATTATCCTGTGAAATGATCTGAGATTGAGATGAAGTTGCAAAATTTAAGAATCTCTAATCCAATGATTGGTATCACCTATGCGATTAACAATGGTATTGCAGCAAGATTGTGTAATTCCAAATATATTTATGGAATATCTTAGATCTTGTTAGTTTCTTCCAAGTAGTCGTTCCATCTGGCCAAACATTCTCTATTTATTAATAGTGTCACCCCTGCATACCTTCTTGATATTTTATCATTCTCGACATCTTTGTTACCCTTGTTGTATGTGTTTCATGTACATATATTTTGGAGTGGATAGTTACTTTAGATGCATTCATGCCTATTGGTTAAGAGTTTCTAAGTTCTTGCATGCCTTGTTGAGGAGAGGTTACATTCTTATTAGTCTAGTAATCACCTCTTGTGAAACTTTGTAAGAGCTTAGAGAATGTATTGTGGATTATTGGGATGTTAAAATAGTCTCTCTCATATATTTATACATGAATGAGCCCTATACAATATCTAATAAGAAAGGAAAGAATAGGATTACAACAGTCATAAAATCAATCAGCACCTAATATAATCAATCTAAATAATTACATTAATTGCTCTCCTAAAAAACCTCTAACGGTTATATGCTAATACTTTGTGTTTCAAATATTCAGTTTCTTACCAAGGGTTTAATTATATTGACGGTTATGCATATACCATGTGCAATATTTATGCATGTTATGATGATGTTTGTGTGATGAGAGGAGATTTATAGATGGGAGATGGTGGTAAATGATGTGAAGTTATTAGGTCAAGCCGTCGCAAGATGAATTGAAGTGGAGACTATGGGGTGTATTTGATTACCAAATCCAAGTGTTAGTTTAACTCATTAACACAAGGTAAGGATCTCAAATGTGTTCACAGTTTTCACAATTAGAATAAGACCATAAGAGTACCTTAAAAAGGAGCATTGAATTGTGCGTAAGTAGCTTATGCCCTCATATAAGGTATGGCACCAACTGCCCTCTCTGTAATTTGAGGACCTTCATGTTGATTTGAAATTAAATCTTGGGCAGTTATATAGATCCAAACTTATCTCGTGTGGCTGGGAAAGAAAGAATCAAGGCATCAGTGATGGACGATCTGAAATTAGAAATTATATTTTGGAGCTTCCTTTGACCTTTCTCTTATCTATTAGCATCGCTTGCCCTTTTTACATCCTCTCTAATATTATGTTTTGTATATACAATATTTCAGCTAGGGAACTTATATATATTCTGCACAATATGTTCAGTTCCGGATGGGCCACCCGAAATCACCAAATGAGTTTGAGAATGATCTCCAGAATTTGTCGTTGGAGCAGCCTGCAGATGACAAGTTTGTATGGACGACACTTTCACAAGATTTTCATTTGTTCAGTAACTATTAAGTGTGACGATCTCTGAATGGAAAAAGAAAAAGACACTGAAATAAACATATAAACAAATGAATGAGAAAAACATTGTCTTTTGTAAATGCTAAGAGTTGCTCTTGTTTTTTTTTTGGTGATTAGCAATGAGTTTCATCAATACATTCTCGTCCATGGTTGAAGGTCAAGCCAGAAAAATAGTAGTAATACGCTACTCTGCATTTCCAGAAGATGCAAGTGTCATCTCCGCAAAGATGTCTTATGGGGGCCGAGTAGGATTGCTCGAGTATCTCATTGGTAGGAATCAACCAGGTTTGGAATGGGTTGATGATGATGATGATTTAGGTGAAGTTATAATATTATATTTAGTATATCTAGAAGTTGTTTTGTCTCTTGAAAAATAGCAATCGTATTTGATATCTTGCCTGAGAGTTGTTTTAGCCTCAATGACTCTGTTTTGTAGTGAATCCAGAATTTCGCCTGGCCTGAGAAGTCATATTGACAGTAGTTTTTTCACTGCTGATTGAAAAATTCCTCTCTACTGAAAAAATCCCCAATTTCTCTCGGAAAACTGACCCTGAGAGCCAGCCAAACCCCAGCGCCGCCTCTGGAGCAGAGCGGGTGATCACTACTCAAAACCTTTGGCCTCAATGCCACTAGATCATATGTTGAGTAAGCCATGGCCTAGAATTACCAGCAGATTGAAGCTGACCTATATACCACCTGGGTAGTTGTTGATGGAAAAGAGGTAGGAAGCATAAATCTGCTGATGTTCTCCCCTATTAACTGGAATTCTGCTGCGTTTGATATATGTAATAGACTCAATCCTTCAATTGGAGCTTATGGAGAATTTTAAGCTATGGAAGAATCAGTGGAAGGATTTCAAATTTGAGGAGATTTTTCCATCTGGTGTATTCCCTATTCCTGATTCAGGTCTGATGAGGATCGAGTCAACATGTTAGCAAATGGCCCATGGATGTTTGCACGAAAGCCGTTGATACTGAAAGCATGGATGCCAGAGGCTAATTTGGAGAAGAAAGGTGTTGATAAGGTTCCGGTTTGGGTTCGCATACCT
Organism: Lithospermum erythrorhizon; assembly: GCA_019722365.1. Lineage (NCBI taxonomy): Eukaryota > Viridiplantae > Streptophyta > Magnoliopsida > Boraginales > Boraginaceae > Lithospermum > Lithospermum erythrorhizon. The sequence goes on along the minus strand of JADFUC010002317.1, from coordinate 57,830 downwards.
AATTTGAGCCTTCGGTTTTGGAACGAATAGATGTTCAGTAAACTTGCCAGTTTCGTTGGAGTCCCTCTGTATTCTAATGGAGCAACATCGGAGTTAGTGAGAATCTCATTTGCAAGGATTTGTATTGAAGTTGATGCTAGTAAGGAACTGCCGAGTAAAGTACCTCCTTAAATTAGAGGAGTGAGGAATTTCTACAACCTATCATATATGAGTATGTACCTCCGGTGTGTAAGCATTGCTGTTCTTGCTGGATATCTGATAAATTCTCCTGTAGATATGGAGGAAAGGTAGAGAGTAATGAGCAGGTTGTAACTACTAGAAGGGAATGGAAGCCTAAGGTGTCGGATATGGTTGTGCAGTCTGAGCATGATGCTATTGTTGATAGTATCATGGTTCAAGAGCCGGTGGTGCAACCTGTTGCTCATAAAATTAAAGTTGCTAATGCTTTTGATGCTTTGGTGGATCAAATTCATAGTGATCTAGAGGAGAGGGTTGAATGTAATCAAGGGAATAGTAATAAGTAAAGCAGCAAAAATGGCAAACAAAGCTTGAATCAAGAGAAGAAAAACCAGGTGAATTATGGTAGCAAGCCCTATTCAGTTGTTACTAGGAGAAGTGGGAAAGTTTAGGGGATTGATCCTCCACCCTTACTGTGATTTATGGATATCAAGTTCTGGAATGTCAGAGGATTGAAAAACCCTGATAAATAATATAAAATCAAAAAATATCAATGTTCTAAGTATGATGTAGTTTGTTTAGTTAAAAATAAAGTTAGATTAGAAAACAATGATAGAATTGTGCAGAGTATGTTCAATGGTTGGAGCATAATTGATAATACAGTTGTAGGAGAGGTTGGAAGGATTTGGTTTGTGTGGAAGCCTCATGTGGTTGATGTGAAGTCCATTAGTATGTCAGATCAGCATATTATGTGTACAATCCTGCATTTCTCTTATAAGAAGGATATGATGTTTATCTCAACCATATATGGGAGGAATGACAAGGAAAGTAGAAGGAGGTTGTGGAGTCAAATTTGTAGTAATAAGCAGGCAGTCGGAGATGTTGCTTAGCTTGTGGGTGGTGACTTCAATGTAGTAAGATCTGTGGAGGAATCCAAAGGAGGTAGACAACCTGACAAGGGTGCTATAAAGGAGTTTAATGATTGTCTAAGAACAACTGAATTATTTGATATGCCACATGAAGGCTGTTTTTACACTTGGAGTAGGAATCGGAAAGATAAAAATATCCTTAGAGTACTTGATAGAGTTGTCTGTAATAACAAATGGTTGCAGAGGATGATTGATTGTTCAGTGATGGTTAAAGCCCCTGCTGATTCTGATCACTGTGCCATTGATGTCAAAGTGTTTGTTAATTTCAGTTGTGGCCCAAAGCCTTTTAAGTATCAACACTTTTGGAAGAAGCATGATACTTTTATGAATATTGTGTGAGAGGTGTGGGATGTAGTGGATGAGGGAAATGGTTGGGACATTCTGAAAAGTAAGTGCAAGAAAGTTAAAGGCCTCTTCAGAAGTTTGAATGATGAAGTATTTTCCAACATTAGTTCCAGGGTCTTAGAGAAGCACCATGAGTTGATTGAAATTCAAGATGATATTTATAATGGGAATCTTGAGGAAGAGGTGTTAAAAAAAATATAAAAATATTGAAGAGGATTACAAAATATTATGTCATGCTGAAAGGAAATTTTACAAGAGTAAAGCAAGGATCTCATGGGCCAGGGATGGGGATATCAGTACCAAATACTTCCACTCCTGTATGAGAAAGCATCAAATAAGAAGTAGGATCTCAACTGTTCAGAATAGAGAGGGAATTATGGTGTATGAACAGGATGAGATTAAGAAGGTAGCTACTAATTTTTATAAAGAGTTGTTTACTGAACCTCAAGTTGATCGACTAATTGAGAATGGAAAGATCAATCAAGCTATTAAAAATACCATTGAGAAAAGTGATCAAGTGGCTTTGGTAGCAAATGTTACAGATGAGGAAATTGGGAGGATTGTAATGTCCATGAAGAAGGGAAAGGCCCATGGTCTTGATAGTTTACCTATAAAATTGTACAGGGATACTTGGACTGTGACAGGTAGCAGTGTGTGTGAGGCAGTGAAGACCTTCTTTGCCACCAGCTGTATGCCCAAGCATGTCAATTGTATTGCCATCTCTCTTATTCCAAAGGTTCCAAATCCTCAAAGTATGAAGAGGTTTAGACCTATTGCTTGTTGCAACAGCATTTACAAGATTATCTCATCTATCCTTGCTGCTAGACTGAAGAGTGTCCTACATAAGGTGATAGGATTGCAGCAGACTGCATATGTTCCGGGTAGAAAAATCACAAATGGAATTCTGATTATGCACGAATTGATGGTTGGTTATCATAAAGAGGCAAGAACTCCTAGGTGTGCAATCAAAGTCGACATTGTTAAAGCTTATGATATTGTGAGATGGGATTTTCTGTGGATGATCATGAAGTATATGGAATTTTCTAAGAAATTTATTAACTGGATTAAGGGGTGTATCACTACTGCGCGGTTTTCTATCTCCATGAATGGCAGTTTACATGATTTTTTCACTAGTTCAAGGGGATTGAGGCAGGGGATCCTCTATCTCCCTGTCTATTCATTATGATTATGAAAGTCTTCAATGCTTTGCTGCTGATCATTATTGACAAGTATGGTTTTGATTATCATCCTTATTGCAAAGAGATGAGGTTAACTAATGTATGTTTTGTTGATGATCTCTTCCTGAACATTGGAGTAACTAGTAAATCTTTTCATGTTACTAAGAATACATTGACTGAGTTTGGTGGATTGATAGGGTTGTTTCCTAATCTGGATAAAAGTTGTTGCTTCTTTGTAGGGGTCTCAGATGCTGATATTGAATGTTTGGAGAGAATTATGAAGATTCCTGTTGGTAAGCTGCATGTCAAGTATCTGGGAGTGTCATTGACCACCACACAGATTAGTGAAGCAGATTGTAGATTACTGGTTGATCAGATAAATAGTAGAATTGAACCCTGGAGTCATAAGCACATTAGTTATGCTGGGAGGATTGCTTTGATCAATTCTGTTTTATTTGGTATTTCTAATTACTGGGCTCGGTGTATCTTTTTACCCTGTGGAGTCTGCAAAGAAATTGAGAAGTATGTAAGGACCTTTCTTTGGACATGTACTAGTTTAGACAAGTATAAAGCCAAAGTAGCTTGGTCATGGGTAGGCAGAATTAACGATGAAGGTGGTTTAGGCATCAAGAGGTTGCAGGAGTGGAACACGTCATGTATGAGTATTTACCTCTGAAACATATGCAGTAAGAAGGAGACCTTATGGGTTAAATGGATCAATACTTACAGGATTAAAGGAGCTTGTTTATGGAGTATAAAATGCAGAAGCATTCACACTTGGGTTTAGAGAAGTTCATGCATTTGAAAAATCTTATCAGGCAATATATCAGTGTCAAAATTGGCAATAGGAAAAATTGTAATTTTCTTTTTGATAATTGGAGTAGTGAGGGGCCTTGGAACATGGTTTTAGATCAAAGGGAGGTTAGCTATATGAGATTTACTGATAAAGACTCTATAGCTGATGTGTGGGGAAGGCAGATTAGCTTTACTGGAAGAGGCATTACCTCAAATATTTTGAAAGTGAAGGAAGCAATGACATCATTGGGATAATTGTGAGCAGATCAGTTGTTCAAAAGTGTGGAGTAGCATGAGATAGAATGCAGACAAGGTCAAGTGGCATAAAGTTATTTGGAGTAGATCTAATGTGCCAAAGCATTATTTTATTGCTTGGCTTGCTTGCCTGCAGAAATTACCTACCAAAGACAAAATGATGAGAGTGTGTGCTTTGTGAAGGTGATGAAGATATTGGGCAGTTGTTCTTTAAATGTAGTTTTGCAAGAGATATTTGGAGCAGGATGCTGTTGAGGCTGCACTGGAATAGGAGACCAGGAACATGGGATGAGGAGCTTGAATTCATGACTAGGAAATGTTGTGGCAGGAGCTTCAAACCAACGCTTAGCAGGGTGGTGTTTTGTGTAACAATTTATCATGTGTGGATAGAGCGAAATTGTCTGATTTTTTAGGATAAATGTAGTGAGTTTGAGACTGTTTTCTCTTTATGCATAAGTAGTATAAAAGACAAAATGTATAGTTGGAGAGGTTTATCATATACTAAAAATAATTGGAATAGTTGTTTAGAATGGGGATTTCCATTGTATATACTAAAGGGTGAATAGTTGCAGGGGTATGCCCCATTAGATAATGTATTTTCATTTTTAATTCAATACAAAAAGTTGGTTTCAAAAAAAATATATATATTATGGTCATAAAGTTGATTTATTTTTGTACATACAAATATAACTCAATTGATCCAACATTCTCCTTAATCTCAATTATTAAAAGGACTTAGTATTACTCTCTTCCACTAACAAATAATATACATAGAGGTTCTATTAAAATTTAATTGGAATATTTTTGTTTAGAATCTTAAAAATTATGTGCATCATTTGAATTTTTTTCCCCTTGCATGCATTCTTTTAATTTTGAAAAAATGAATTATTATACACCAGAAAGTGGGCTTATTATGTGTTTGAAGTCAATAAGGTACACCGTACAGATATTAATACTCACTAGTCATCAAACAACCAACATGGGCATGTCTTCATATGCAACAAGATGGACAATAATATGGAATCTACAATTTTCGGATTACTCCAAAGGGAACATACATTTAGCTAAATACCACCTTCATATATTCACATCCAGAAAAGTAAAACTATTATTAACCCCATGTTGTCTTCAATTTGTCAAACTAGTTCTGGTATCGGCACTTTCAAAATGTTAATCATTTTGAGCACAATGTCCTTGATTCAAAATGCTTTTAAAAATCAATAAATGGACATTTTTTAGGTCACATGACTAACATTTGGGAATCCATTTGATATAATTGGTGTTATAATATTTAGTCAATTTTAATAAAAGTCAGCCTGGCTTATTCATTATTAAAGGCCATGTTAGTTTGAAGTCAACTTCAATCCCACATCTTGAGCCTCATGTTTTATTATTGTGGTTAGTTTCAATCTCACATGATCCCTTGGTATGAAGCGGCGTCGAAGTGTCAATTATAAATGGGCAGCATACCAGAAATTAACTAGTTACCTAACATAAACAAACAGAAGCATTAAAAAAAAACCAGTCATTATGATTTCTCATGAACTCGATCAAAAAAATCTCATCATTATAACTAATATTCCATAATACTAATATTCCATAAATCTACTGGCAGATTAAATAAAAGCATTTCCTGTTGTTTTATATCATTTGTTAAAACAACCCCCAAACACTAAAAAGGGAGTTTTGTCTTTTGACAAATTACCCCCAAAAGTGTTTAATTACAAAAGTAAAGAAAATATAGGTCCCTCGAACTAGCGCCTGCTTCGTGAGTGGTCCCCGATTCTATATTTATCTAAGCCAAGATAATCATTATCAAGGCTCTAATACTAAAACCAAAGTAAAGACAACTTTTATGGGGTGAATGTTATAACAAATAAAAATATGGGTCATTTTTATTAAATTTAGAAATATTAACTAATAATAATAAATAATAAAAAACAAAATATATTCTCTCCCCAACCCGTCCACTACTCCTGGCCTCCCACCCCCACCCCAACCCCCTGCTCCTTAATCCATCGCCACCCCCTACCCCCAACCCAGGCTACATCATGCTGTAATCAAGAGGCCGCCAAGGTCAAGGCGGAGGCCGATTTTAGAGTCTAGACTACAATTAGTTTGTAACAATGATAATACCTGAAACGATTTTCCCGGCGTATCCTTCACAAACTTTGGTGATGATGGGGTCAGTAAAAGCTTAGTGAGGGTAGGATAGTGGTTTAAAGGCCGTTAAAAACGCGGCCGGCCGGGTCAAAACTTGGGAGGGAAGTATAGTTAAGAAAAGACGCGAAATTCTATTTCAAGTATTTAATAAAAATATAAATAATCTTATCGTGACGTGAAATGAAAAATCGTATAACATTTTAGTATTTGGAGGATGGCGTAGTGCTACCTTGTTCCATCGAGAGCATATTATTTATATCAATTCAGACTATTCCATTTGTTATTAGAGAATCATCTATATCAATTCAGGGACCAGGTAGAGGGACTCGTAAATGGAATTTGATCAGGTGCTAACATTAATATAGTGGTAACAATACAACCTTTTAAAATGTTGATCGATTTAAGAGTCTCAGATTTCGAAGAAGCATTTAATCAAATAAATCAAAAAAAGATGCATGGATTTAAGATAGGCAAACTTGCTCTTTAATACCTGAAATAAGACAACCCTGCTGAATTTTTTCATTTAACCTGCCTAATCTTGATGGCCTAATCATTCAAAGAACACATGAAGTGCCAATTACACTATACAAAATGACATTTGGATATATTACCATGGATGTGGACCAATACACACTTATGATGATGACTACTTTGCTTCATACAGAACATGAAACAATCATCATAATTTGGCTGCTGTTCATAGATTTTACAAAGGGAGACTCAATTCTCCTTATTTACTTGCTAAACAAGCTTTTAAGTGTACCTCTTTCCAAACGCTCAAGTAGTTTATTGGCACCAGGAACTTCCATCTGATTGAGTTTCTTCAGATAGCCGATAGCCCCATAAGAGATCATCAGTTTTTTACACTTTCTGCTCGAGGTGAGCAAGAGCAGAGAAGAGAGTGCATATTTTTTAGTAGTGTTATCAGGACTTGGGTCGAGCAAGTGTACCAGGTTTGGTATGCTCTTCTGATCTTTCTTCAATTCTTGACAATTATGCGGAAGAGTGATCAAGCTGGAGATTGCTTGAGCTGCTACCTCACGGGCAGTAACCACTTTCGCTTCTAGCATCTTAACAAGCAGTGGGATGCATCCGGCTTCACTAATTAGCCTTTTTATTTCTGGTGAACTACAAATTCGACAAATTATTGATGCGGCTGCTTGATGAGCACGTGTTGAGTCCGACTTGAGAACATGGACCAACCTAGGAAGTAAACCAAGGGAAATTAAGTTGTCGGATGGCACTGAGCATACCAAATTTCTTAATGCACATACAGCTGATTCTTGAGGAAGAGGACCATCCATATATGCCAGGAGACTCCTTATACCTCCTCCTGCAACAACAGACTTACAGACATGGTCATTACTAGAAGACAAAATTTGCAAACATTCTGCAGCATACTCTTTAGATTCCAATAAGATTCCATCATCTAGCAGGCTAATCATCACTTCAGCTATCCCTTCTTCTGCAAGTGTCTGATGCGCTTCCGGGATGAAAGATATATTCTTCAAGGTACAGACAGCAGCAGCCTGTGAAACAGAATCGCCAGTCTGACAGACATCAATTAAAGCCCTAGTACCACCACATTCGACAATCGACTTAGCTGCTTCTGATGACATAGACAATCTCTGAAGTGATATTGTAGCCTTCTCTCTACATATTGCACTACCAGATTCAGCGAGCCTTGTTAGAGGTGGAACAACCGCTTCTGAAACTAGCCAACTATGACACTTTCCCTGTAATGCTGTCGGGACAAGTGCCTGCGCCTTCGAAAGGCACTCTTCAGTTGTCATGGTACCAAACACATCATCTAGTTGACCATCTTCAACCATGCTTCTAACTTATGATTTTACTGTGCATCACAAATAAATACATCCCATATAAGAATTAACAAACGAAATATCCAAGATCTAATTGAGAAAAAACAACAGAAAACATTAAACTTACACAAAATAAGAATAAAATAGGCACTGTACGGGGAAGAACACAAAAGTGGTGGCCAAGATGAGGAAAAGGATAAAAGGAATCCTTTTCTTTTTGCTATATAGAATACTTACATAAAGAAAGATGTGGAGTAGTTGCACTAATGATTCATCAAATGATAATATCCAATAAATAACTACTACTAAACAAACAATCATAAAGAGAGAGGTGAAAGATAGGCCCCCACGAAGTTTCCCTTAACGCTTAGGCCACTAATAATTATTTTCAAATGACAGATACATACATATATATCATCTCAACTATTTTTAATGGAAGTCAATGAAGTCAACCTTTCAACTTCTATCCACTCAACTATTTAATTAAAGCCATAGCAGGTGAACTTTATACATGACCAATAAATCCTCAAACGTCACATGTAGCAACCCAAAATGAAGGGCACTATGAAAAATGAAAATATATTTCATTTTTTTATAGCTAATATTAGAATAATTTTCAATCCCCCTCCCTCCCCTATAACGAGATTAAAACCCTTGATAGGTGCTAGCTCAACCTTGATAGGGTGCTAGCTCAACCTTAGACTATTCGATTATCTCATATATTTCATTTTTAAGATTCAATGATCAACTAAAATTTTGGGCATAGGGTTAAAATGGAGTAGATCTAATCTAATTTCCTGACTATCATAATTAAAACATTGACAAGGGGATTTTGGAACATAGAAAATGAAAGAGACTTTGCTTTAAAGAGAAGATATGGGTCTTTTACTCCAGCTGCATATATGTATATGCAAATATTGTGATATGGGGCCATCAAATGAAGAGAAAAACACAGCTTTTGATTGCAATAAATAGACAATTGAAAGAAAATACCTCAATTTATTTGATCCTTATATTTTTCTATTATTCAATTCAACTTCAGAACTTTATCAGCCACCAAAACCACATTTTCTTGTTCCTGAAAACACAAAACAGTTCAAATAAATCATTTTACATTTCTACTTATAAATCAAATTTCAATTTTTAAATAAATGGGACTTGATTTCATAATGAAATTTGAAAAGCCAAGAAAAAGATTGAAAACAAAGAAAAAGAAAAGGACAACGAACCAATCTTTAAGCCACGGAAACAAAAATCTTCAAGATTGTATCTTTTTTTAACAACAAAGCAACCTTTCTATGTCATGATCCGAGAATCCTCCTAAAAATCAAGATTAAAAATTTCAAAGTTCAATTCACTCAACCCAACTTCTGATTCTCACCTTAAACCTCACATTAATTAAAATAAAAGCCAAAAATATATATATATTTTTTTAAAACTTGCTCAGTAAAGAAGAGAAACAAAGAGCTCAAAAGGTTTTTTCTTTTTCTTTCTTTTTTCAAAAAAGGATCACTAGTTTCAAGACATAAAATGTAGCTATTTATTAGAGTCCCTCTATTACCACACTGTGTTAAAATATCTGAAATGATCATTTTTATGTATTCCAATAATACTAATAAATATTAACATTGATAAACTATGTTATTTTAATTTTGAGGAGATGTATAATATTTAATTACTTAAAAATATAATTATTGATAAATTATAAGGATTATCAAATAAGTCGCTAAAAAACAACTCATAACTTTGATACATGACTACATGATCTTGAAACAGATTCAAAATGAATCTATGTAGTAGTAGTAATGAAGCAAAATTTGAGAGAGTTTCATACCTTTAATTGAACCAAACATTTGCTTAGAAAGAGAAACGTCAAAACCACATTCAAAATCTCTCTCTCTCTCTCTCTCTCAAGATCTTGTCGGAGATTTTCTGTTCTCTTTTTAAGTCTTTACTTAGTTAATGTACTTTGTCTACTAGAGCAAGTGAAGAGAAACGTGTGATTGTGTGAATATCTCTTATTTTTAAATTATTTATTTGTAGGAATTCCTTGTTTGCTTTCTGTCTGGCAAGCGTCAATATTTTAAAGTACTTTGGCTTCATTCGATTTGAATAAATGGGTTTGAATTCAACATCTTGGATCAAGCTGACAAAAATAAATGTGGGTATCTGAGTTGAAACAGTGATTCTGACCGTTAAGACATGGCCAAATTCTATAGTAAAAAACAATAGGCTAATTAGCATTACTCTCTACCATTATTTAATTTTCAATCTCATTTTAATTTTGACCTCTTTCACTCTTACTCCTTAAACTTTGGCATATTGTTTCACCGCCTCAAAATATTAAAATTACTATTTTACCCTTAATTAGAATAAATAAAAATAAATTCATCATCTCCCCATACCCACTCCCCACCAATCACTACTATCATCCCCCACACCCCCTTCCCCTTCCACCCCTCAGAAAGCACAAGGAACCACGATGGCAAAGATGACAAGTCATACCTAAACATCACAAATCTTTGGGCTCCCCACAATCTACCGATTATGTAAACCTTACCTTCCATTAAGATGCTTAGACCCTATCAAGATGGTTCAAATGGAAGCGTAACTAGCAATCTAGGTGATCAGTAATTGACTCCCAATTGTTATATGCCTCTTTAACCAAGCTAATAACAAATGACTTCTAAACCAAAATTATGCCTCCAGTCTAATTAAGTTCATTAACGATGTACTAAACATTTGAATTCAAGGCTAAAAATAAACTAGCTTAAGTATGAGGGGTGAAATGGGTCATGGGTCAAAGAGTGTGAAGGAATTGTTAGAGCTTTTATGGGATGGGGCGCAAGGGACTGGGGGCGATGACAAGGGTTAGCAAGGGAAGTGCAATAAAGCACCATAATAAGTTTAGTGGCATTACAAAAAATATGATAAAGTTTAGGCAAGTTGTAATTAAATAATAAATTATGAGCAAACGGATAATAAATAAACACTCATATGTATGAAATCTGTTTGGCCTCTTATTTCCCCGCCTCCCGAACTAACATTATAACAAAAGGACTCAACTTTGTATTGTCTTCGGGGATTACCTTTCAATCCAATATATTTCAAATTTTCCATGTTAGATTTTCATTTAAAATGGATGGATATTAAATTTTGAAGGTTTGTAATCTACTGTGAAATAGATCTCCTGCAACATGCTATAAACCAACTGTTATAACACTTGGACTGAAATAATAAAGATGATAGAAAATAAAAACACTACAAAATGGTAACCTAGTTCAGTGCAACTTGCATCTTGTTTGGGACCCAGTAGCCCAATGAAGGATTTTACTACAATGATAAGATATTACAAATAAGGTCTTATGTGAATGCTTCCCATTATTGTCGTCCTATTCTACTCTATCCTGGTGAATAAGTTCAAGTTGTCCCCCCTCGGGACATCAAGACACACCAATCCTCTTCACTTCTCACAATACTCTCCTATTTGACTTCCTTACAATGTAAAAATAAACGAGCATGAGAACTCACAGAAACTGAGTGTTGAATAATAATCGCGTTGCATAAAAGAGAGCTTTATATATTAGCGCTGCTTAGCCTGCATATCTCAAATTCTACAAAAAGACATATATTATTTTCTCTCAAATCTTTTGTCTCTCTATTACAATGCAGAGAAAAATAATATTTGAAGGAAGACGGCTAAAGCAAGAATGGCTATTATTTATAGTTTTAGGCACAACAACCAATATGAAAAGATCTTCCATACACTATTCTTTCTATAAACAATTCTTTCCATATCACACCACCATGACAATTACTTGATAATTTTTCATAATCAAATCAAAAGCCTTATCCTTAAGCTTGGGTATTCCAAATCATGCCCATATATTTTAGGTCGAAAATATCTCTTCCAAATATTACCAAAATCAGTAGAATCCCAAAAATATATGCACAGGTTCTCGAGTAACTGGATGTATAATCGTTTCGATAATTTCGGGTCGAATACTTCGACACTACTCACGCTTTCGCTTAAAGACAAAAATAGATAGACAACAGAATACGAACAAACTCCCTTCGTCGATATTTGTCGGGCAAACACATACTCCCCCATTAATCATATATTCTCATTTTGGCTCAAAAAAGTCAACTCCACCTTTACAAATAAATTTAATTTTTTAATCTTATTATCATTATTACTAAAAGTCCTGAATAAATAGTAGAACCTCCAACCTGACCATTGGCTTCATACATGTCAAGTCTGTTGTGAACATGTTTACTAGTGGACACAATTTGATTAAGATCTGGATAGTGACGACATTGGCTTCTGCTTCCTTTTCATCTCTTCGAAGATCCCTCTTGATCCTCCACATTTTATGCTTGCAACACAAGAATTACCTTGATAATCGCTCTTTTGATTTTCCATTCTCAGGTTAAACTACATACCCGTGGAGATCGGGTCACCTTTGACCTTCCGTTCCTTATGATGTACAATTTCAGAATTGGAAATATGGGGACCTTGACCATATTGATAAATATTTCTTCCATAGAGTTTGAAATAATATGGTCTTATATGGCCCTTCTTTCCGTAGTGGTGACAAATCGATCTCTTTCTTCTTTTTGTTCTTGAGTTGTGTTTTAACATGAGACTTCAACTGTGACAAGTTAGCAAATATTTAGTATAACAAATCGATTCCTTTAACTTTGCATCCTGAACAACTTAAATTCTTACCATTCTCCAACAATATATCCTACACCCTGTGATGGATCATTTGAGACTACCCAAAAAGTTATAGAATTTCATCCAAATTTTAAAAGTCCCTGTGAATTGACCATACGACGTATTTTTCCCATGGATTCTAATTCAGTGGATAATCTCTCGACATTCTCCTTTAATTCATATTTGACAGTTAACATCTTATTGTTTTTATCAATAAGAGTTTTATTTTCTCTCTTTTGTACCTTATCATCTTGCAATTTGGTACAATAGTCAAACAATTATTTGTACTGCTCAACTAATCCTTCAATGGTCATCTATTCTTGCAGCAGCCGCGACATGTGGGCCATATTAATGCCATCAAAAAACCTTTAAAGCCCCCCCGCCTGACAATTTTCTCCCAAGAAAATTCCTTGGGTTTTTGGTTTTGTTCAACTCCGCTTACTAGCATAACCGCCGTTTGATCCAACCTCTCCTGGGCGCGATCAACTGTAGATATCATAAGATTGATATTACAACAAGGAGTCAGGGAAGTTTCTCACCACGCTGTGAATTAAGCTTGATTTATTGGGTGAATTTACCTCACGCATCAGAAGTACTTTGCTATTTAGTATATCAGATTATGCGATTTTTTAAATAACGTAGGGTAAGCACTTTTACATCCCCGGATCTTCATGGATTTGTATTTATACTCATATATCCATAGAGTTTTCCCATAATAAACTTCTTTTATGAAAAAACTTGACATTGAATCAATACGAATTTCATAACCCCTACATTCTGATATCAATCTCCGTGATTCCTTCTTTATCCACCCATTTTTAATATTATTTGTGTCCCTCAGGTACCAACCTGTTAGACAAACTATCATCGATATCCGGGTTTGACAAGAAAGTTGCCGATTCTTTCTCTTGAAACTTTGATCATCAAGAGACATTTCAAATGTAATAAAGAGAGAATGAATTAGCTCATCAACCTTCATGATACATACGCTGGCCCACTTTCTATGACTACTACTTTGGAGTTCAATCTCTTGGGTATATCAACATTTATGTTCACACAACCATTTTATTACATCTAAGGCTTTCTCGAATTTTCCTCGTAGAATTCAATGCCTTTAAAGTCCGCTTTCAATTAAGTTTCTCAATCATGTTACCGCTAATATAGTCGGTGAGGACCATAACCCGATAAAACAATTTTCCATGATTTTATATCGTTGAATCTCAGCCATGGAAAACCATTCTACCTTCCAATACATAATTTTATTACATCAAGTTTCTGTGGATCTAATTTATCAGATTTCCTTTCATCTCACACACAAATTACAGGAATCCTACTTTGTATGTCGAGTGTCTGCTCTGATACCAATTGAAAATTTATAATCTATTGTAATATAGATCTGTAGGAACACGTTGTTAAATCCACTGTTATAACACTTCGACTCACACGATAAAGCTGTCGGAAAATAAACAGTACATAAAATAAAAACACCATAAGATGGTAACTCAATTCAGTGCAACATGCACCTAGTCTGGGGGCAGTAGCCCAGTGAAGGATTTTACTATAACGATGAGATATTACAAATATGGTCTTATGTGAATGCTCCCCATTCTTGGCACCCTATTCTACTCTATCTTGGGAAATAAGTCTGCCCCCCACTTCACATATCCTCCTTCACGCTACAATACTCTTGAGTATTTGACTTCTATAATGTAAAATAAACCATTACGAGAACTGTTGCAATGTAGTGTTAACAACAATCGTACACACTAAGAGAGCTTTATAGATTAGCTCCGCATATCTCAAATTTTACAAAAGAATCTTTTTCTCTCAAAACTTTTGTCTCACTATTACAGTGTAGAGAAGAATAATATTTGAAGTGGTAGACGGCTAAGTCTACAATGAGACATATTTATAGTGCAGGCACAACAATCTCATATGGAAAGACCTTCCATAAACAATTCTTTCCATAAATAATTCTTTCCATGTCACATCATGTAATAATTCAATAGTTATTGGTTTCATTTATTATGTCCATTGCGACAATTGTTGTAACAATTCATTTACTAGTTTAGTGGAATGCGATTATATAATAGACGCAATATTCAAACCATAGTAATTGTAATTACTAGTATGTTTCTCACGATAATTATATTATAACCGTTATAATAATATTAATGGTCTATTATATTATTATACAACCCGTTATTATCTCTGAGCCTGTGGGCGTCACATGGGAGTACATCGAAGTTATATTTCATTAAACCTGCAGATTAGCTAAATCAGAGTCGTCATCAACGAATATTCTCAATAGGAATTTTATAATAATAATGCAAAATATAAATCGGATTTAACCCAAATTAATTAACTAGTCATTTTGTCTTCTAATTTAATAGTTAGTTGAGCTCATAGTAACTTGTTAGTTACATATTAAAAACTTGTTAATATTTAATTTACTTGACGGTTTAATCAAGTAAACGAAGCCTACCATTAAACTATTCTACGTGATTTCAGCACCCTATATAAGCTAAGCTTATTAGGTTTTCATAAAATAACACATCAAAAACCTAGACTCCCTTTTTCCTCCATATGGCTGAATTGTTCAAGAGGAGAATTGGAATTCTTCTCTTGATTTTTTCCATCCAATCCCTTTGCCCTAGTGCACTCCAAGTCAGCAGTGGATTCAATTTCTCCTTACGCTGCGAACCAACTGTATAAGTACTCAGCCGCTTCAAAATTTGAATTCAAAGGAGGTTCATGAAAGATTGTTGATAGGCTTTCGCTGGCATCTCTGTAAGTTTTTACATTGTTTATTTATTTCGTAGTATAATCACCTAATAGATCTTGTATAAAAATATGTTTTGGTCAAAGTTTTGTATCAAGATATGTATATTTTTCTAACAGTGGCATCATGAGCCTAATTAGGTTGTATTTGCTATGACTAAGCATATTTAATTGAATATATATGCATATATGTTTAATTAAATTTTCATGTATATATATATTTATTGATTTGAATGTATATGTGATGAGATATGAATTTCTTGAGTATTTTATGTGTTCTTGAGTCAAAGTTATGAATATAGTTATATTACATATTTTGATTCATGCAAGATAATTGTTTAATGAATTTAAAGGGTTTTTTTCATGTTTTGATTTATTATAATAAGTCAAGTATTATGAAAAATAGTCTTAAACATTGATTTTTTCAAATTCCTTACATAATCATCACATCTTGTATGTAAAAGTCACAAAAAAATTTGGGAATTTTTGGATTACATATTTTAAAATCAATTTTAAGGCTCAAATACTAAATAGTAACGCATAAATAATTTTTGAAAAATTATTTTAACGTGAATCCAATTGAATTCGTTCCAAACCATTATGTCAAATTTTTCCAGAAAATTTCAAAAATTTTGGAATAGTTTAAGACCTCCAAACTATTTTTTAAAAGTTAATTGAATTAATCATAAAACGGAAAATTACCATAAAAATCGGACACAAATCTTGCCGAACGCTTCTCGGGCGGCCCGCCACCAAATGGGCCAGTTCGCCTGCCCCTCGAAAGCTGCTTCCTCGTAGAGTGACGCCAAGTGTACTAAAGGAGGCATTTCCGACTATCCAATCATCATCATCATCTTCAGCGCTGTGGTTTTTAAAAAAAAGTGGTCTAATCCGCTTTTAAAACCTAGTTTTAGGTTTTTCAAAAATTATGGTAAATTCACTTCGGTTTTTTGTGAATAAATTTCATATATTAAATTATATTAATTGTAATTAATAAATTTAAAATAATTTAATTTAATTTAATTATCCCTTTTAATTATTAACTTTTAGTTATTAATTTATTAAAAAGGATAAATATAATAACAATTATCTATTATTAATATATAATGAATATAATTACTAGCAAGTATTTATATTATTATATATGCATGAAATAATTATGCTACTAATTATTGAACACATTTTATATATATGTATCAATTAGTTTTGATTATATATTTTGCATGGATTTAATTATGAGATTCAAATTTGAATTTAAATTCCAATCATATTTAATTTTATATTTATGTGACTTGATTTGATTTGCAAAATCAAAATGGAAACTATTTATATCATTGTCAATCATATATTTAAATTTGAAATTGATTGAGAGTAATTGCCTCAACCCTTATAATTTTAGTATTAATTGCATACTTATTGCATATTATGTACATTATTGCATATTGATTGCGAGATGTTTATTGCATTCACAATTTGAATAGCATTAATGATTTATTTGATTTGGTAAGTACATATATATATATATATATATATAGTAACGAGAACGAAAAGTGATATATCGATATTTAATTTGTTTCGTATTTTATTTAAATACGGTATGCAAACCGCTTAATCGTTGTAAACGACCTCACCGGAAAGTCATATTTGCTCTTATTTTATTCATTTATTTTTCACTCCACAAGCCCTCGCATGCCTTAGTCGTGGGTTACAAGAATAAACGTGCATTTTGGTCATGGCGCACGCATGGGCGCGCCACTGTGACGTATTTGGAAACTCAAGTTTCCGTAAGTCAAGAATACAAGACTGCATTTCAAATGTCAGAATAGTAGTCTATGCTAAGATTAATTCAGAAAAAGTCATTGCAATAGATCTATTTTATTTTTAGGATCATATCACATATCTCCTCTGGATGCTGTATTATTTATTTTATTTTCATCATGTGCATATTACATGCAGAGTGTGTCAGATAACATGTTAAATAATATCAAATAATATTAATCTCACCACTAAAATTTAAGGAAAGATCAAGTCAATTTTGAAGTCAAGCAAGAACTTATCATAATTCATCACACTACGGTGGCGCACAGTGTTTTGATAGGTTTGACAACGATCATGTCAAGGATTGCTAACGCCAGGGCATTCGATGATCATTCCAAACCAACGTATTGGCTTAATTGGTAGCTTAACCGTAATTTTACTAACGCCATGCCAAGATATATTGCCGCGTAGCACTGCTAGGACTCCAAGAGCGCGTACACAATTGATTAGTTAATCTACCATTGGCTGATTCAAAATGTACGCAATGTCAGTTGCCGATTCCAACCACAAATGATCTTGGGTACCTTGTACATTTTGTGAGATTTAAAGTACGGGTAAAATATTTTACCATTTATTTATAAAATATGTTTGATTATTTTGAACTACACTATCTATGATTGTATATTTTCTTTTATGATTGGCACACTGAATTTACCTGTTTATTCACCGTTAATCGGGCAAATTAAAACATAACTTTATTATGTGAAACAAAAACAAGTTAAGAAGAAATCCATAAACTTAAAAAAGATAAATACATATGCCATGCCAACAAGTATTTCTTCATAAACCATTGAAAATGGTTGTATGCTAATAAAAGGACAAACATTGAACAATCAAGATTCTTAATTTATCACGTAGGCACGTTACATGAACTTAGGTTCAAGTGATTAACGTCACATGATGTGATTGAGAGGTAATTAATTTTGATCTCACTTAAAAGTGATGATGTTATGAAGATTAATATGGTATATTATCTCTTAGCCACCATACAAGCATTAAATGAATAGTTTAATATCTTTTATAGCATAATTGAGAAAATTGTTGGATGATCTTGAATGTTGTGTACCTACATTTCAGGACATTGGTATTTAGTTTCATCAACAAAGCCTGAACTTTGTTCATGGTCACATGCAAAGGATGTGCCTTCCTGGGTTTGTATGAAAAAGCAATATTGTCTATTTGTCTTCATTACCACTTGTAAAGTTATGCACAAAAGCGACTATGACTTGAAGTTACTAATTAATTTTATTGTTTCCAAACACAAGCACAGAAATACAAATAAACATTTCATAACACTTGAAAATTAGAAAGAGAGGGGGCCCCACAAACCCCCATATCTCAAATGATTTCAAGAAATTCTTTTGTAAATATTATGGAGCAACGCTGCTGTCGTGAGAGCCAATCGCTTTGACTCATGGTTTGACTGCTACTACGCAGCCGCGACAATACAGCCGCCGTGATACGAGGCACAAAGAAAGATAATGAGCTCTTATGTAATGATAGTGACTACATTACAAGAGCCCACAGCTTAAATGTAACGATCACCCGCCTGTGCCTGCCGCCTGAGTTAGAATCGTCTAAATCTCGATTACAACGAGTCACCACGTCAGGTTTTTACCAATTTACAAAACCCACCCTGCCTCAATGAAACTCTCATAAAACAATTCATTAACTTATGCTGGCAGTTTTTGGCGAAAAAAAGAATCCATCGTGGTGCCTCCTGCAACTACACTTACAATAACATACAACAAACACTGCATGCATTATCTACACAACCAGTCCGAAACCCAAAATACAACAATACAGTATTAACCGAATACAATAAAAACAATGAGATCGCCAGATCTATCGCCACTGCCGCTCACCTAGGGCTCTAAGTGCACGATCACCGAACAAGCTCCCTCGAATAACGCTTACAACACCACCTCGTGAACCCCAAGCACCAATGAAAATGCCGCCCATAGCGAATAAAGTGTGTTTCAAGTAAGCTAGTGAATATGTATCTCAAGAGCGAAAATTAACTCACTCCCCATGAGTAGCTGCATTATAAAAACATTAATTCTCGCATAAAATATGTGCATAATGCATGATACAATACTATTCAAGGCGCCATAAATAAAGAAAGATATCATTAAGTGAGTTCATATCATGCTTTTACATCACAAGGTTATATCAGCATCATTACTATGGTCATAAGTTCATAGGCTCAAATCTAAATCAAATACACATTCTAATAAAAGACAACTAATACTCAAGATCATGTTATCCCCAAGTAAACAATGACAATACCCAATCAAATCCACAACTATACTATCAACCAACAATGTAAAAACTTCAATGACCAAATAACTAGACCATCCAACTTCCTCAACTCTCACTAGTAAATGCTTAATGATTCACCAATAACCAATCAACTCAACGCAACCGGATTCCTACAACTAATGCTCATATAACTGTAACCCTCAACCTCAAGCAGGAGAAACTATGCTCACCATTATGTTTATGGTGACAAACACAAAGACACTCATACCCAAGTATAAGGCAATACCGATAACAAAGACGCCGCAATCTAGATACGAGGCAACACAACACAATTTGTACCGTAGCAAGGCAACCAAAACATACCCCTACCGTAGCAAGGCAACCACAACACACTTTTGTACCGCAGTGCGCAATCACAACACACTCGCACTGCAGAAGACAAGGCAATCACAACACACTCGCATCAGCAACACAACACACTCGCATCAGTACAAGGCAACCACTAACTAACCATACATACTCAACAATCAACACATTGATACATACATAAACACAGTCACAACATCAAATTTAAATACATCCAGCCTTATCATTTAAGTAAATTAATCTACACCCGTGAAATAAATACTACCTTGGGCTAGCAAATAATAGCGCCCCGCCTAATTAGTCCAAGTGCCGTTTCCCACGCTCCACGCCTAATCACAAACACCCAAAAATACAATTACTACTTACTACAATCATAACCCCGTTTTATTTTTTTTTAACTATCCAACTTACAACAATTATAGTTATCAACTTAACAACTCTAGGTGAAAATATTACTTCACACGCTTTAACGACTAATAAAACAACGAAATTCCAACCAATTCCAACACAATAAATTTTGGCCCCCTCCCCTACCTCAATCTCCAACTCTAAACACTTTCCAATCAATCCATCAATCAATTCCCCAACCAATTAATCCATATAATCAACCTTAAATTCAAAAACCCAATTACCACTCACTTATAAAACCTAACTCATAATATTCTCTTCCAATCAACATCAAAATATCCCACTTATACTCCAAAACAACTATATTAAGATCCCAGGCTGCTCATAATACAATTTGCTGAAGTCTGGGAAAAATCAACAAAAGTCAACTTCCTCAAATGACATTTCAACCCCTAAAGATCGATTATAATCACCTCAAATCACTTAATCTCTGTTTTGAATATGAAACCCTATACCATTTAAAGTCCCAAATCTCAAAATCTTAAAAGTCAAAAAGTCAAACTTTCACAACTTATGAAATATCCAACAAGATTTTAACCTTCTTACCTCACGCCAGTAGTGGAACGCTGAGTGAAAGCATTTAAACCAACCTTTTGTGCTTGAAATACAAAGAAATGGAAAAAATGGAAGAAAATTTTTCGGGAGGGGGGTGTAGAGCGAGTTCGACCGTCACATGGAAGCATGGACGGTTTTGTGTTTCTTTGGATAACGATGAAAACGATAAAGCGGATAAGCGAGATATTTAGGAAACCTATTTAAGTCTCGCTTTTGGTTCGGCTTATTTCTCCACTTTCCGTATTTCTAAATCTCAATGAACCCATTTCAAATTTGTTATCTCTCGAGGCATATATTACTACCTTTACCCCATACTCGCCTCTTCGATATATCGATACTATTCCAAAATTATCGATATATCATCTCCTAGTCCTCACCGAATCGATAAATATATTCTTAATAAAATCGCTTTTAAGCCGCAACGGGTTATTTTCATTATACTCCACCTAATAAAATTTCGCCTTCTAAATTTACTCAACTCAACTACCATGGAAGAAACACTTACTGCAACACGTAAACATACAACACATAAAACAAAACAACTACAACAACTTACCTCCCTACTAAAAAGTTCGCGGGTATCGACTCCTCATGTCATCCTCGCGCTCCCAAGTCGCTTCTTCCACGCGTTGATTCCTCCACAAAACTTTCACTAAGGCCACCACCTTATTCCTCAACACCTTCTCCTTCCGGTCCAGAATTTCCACCGGTCTCTCCCTCAAACGCGAGTATCCCTCCCCAAGCTCCACCTGCAATGAGCCAAGAATGCGACTCATAGAATAAAAGCATTTTTGCGGCGTTGTTTTGTTTGAATAGTAAATATCATATCCAACGCCACTTCTTTATTGAAGGAAATTTTGAGTTAGAATTTCATCCACGTATTTTTCCTTTCTCGAAATTATTGTCGGTGATTTTTAAATTATTTCATTTTCAAGTTTCAAATCTTCAAATTTATTTTTCAATGCCAAGTTTTGTATCATGAAATCAATTCTATTGGCATGAGTTGTCAAAACTTCACTTCCCCATCTTCAAGAGTTTACTTTTCTTTCTCCTAAAGTTTTGTTTCAAGCCAAGATTAATTTTTGTTCCTTTCTAAAAGAATTCCAAAAATTTTTAAGCACAATGAGTCATGGCACTTTACTTAAAGTCTTCCCCATCAACATAATTCCTCAATAGAAGCTCTTCATTACAAAGAAAATGAAGATACCTCACTTTCTTGGGCTAGCGAGACAGTAAACCACACGCGGCTACTTCCTCCCTTCTTTTGGCTTCAAACCCTCCTTGAGTTTTCATCCCAAGTAGCATGTAGTGCCTTCTTTAGAAAGTCTTTCTCTTTCTCTTCGTTGACATTCCGATCTTACATGTCCCATGTTGCTTTAAAGCACCTAGAGTGGAGGTCGGGTTCCCTGCGAGTTCCTCTTCCTCGTGATCCTTTATTTCTCGCATAGGTTCGATTCCCTTTGGGAGTTCCTCCTTCAGATCCATCATTTCTTTCTTATGGTCATTCCCTTTGGAAAGCCCTTCCTCCTCAAGTATTCTCTGCTTTTACTTCCGAATTTGGGAGGGAATTCTCCTTTATTTCTCTTGAACTTAAAAATACTTATTAAATCATTATCATCATAGTAATTTCATCATCCTTACTCAGCCTTCATTTCATATAGAGACTACCAAGAGATTCGCTGACTTTAGGAGCAAGAGTTGCATGATTTGATTTTGCCTTCTTTCTGTTCTTGTTTCGCCACCACCACTGCTTTCCGCTGCGAACAAATTTAAAGGATCTTATTTGTGGGTGGAATTACCGTAACATATTTATTAGCTTCTTCCTGATAGCACAAACTTTGTTGAAGTCAAATCACCAGACTTTCAAGAATTTTATTATTCAATTATCCTGCTGAATAACCTTTCCAAGTAATTCAAAGATTATTTACAATCAAATTCAATACATCTTTCGTGACGCCCTGATCGATTCCCCCTTTGCTTCATCCTTCAAAAAGGCTCTTTATATCTCTTTGATACCTACCAAAGACTAATTAATGAGATACGTTAAGATCTAACTATATTTATTAAACTCTGATTTCAATTCTTGTTAGATTATACGCAATCCCAAGAGGGGAAGTAATTATTAAGGTATAAAAAGTTTTGAAACTTTTCGATTTTTAAGGTAGTGAATAGTTATAGCAAAAGCATTAATCCAGCGTATTATATCCGAGTAAATAAGTAAGAAATGTTAGAGAAGATATTTAATCATATACCTGCTCTCCGACAAAACCTTAACGATGACCCTGACTTTCCGAACCTCGGATTTCTCAAAAAGCAACCTATTATATCCGTAGTTCACCACTATGGCGTACAAGCAAGCAACTCACAATACACCTCTAGCAATTCACTAGACACCAAGCTACGCCTAGGGGCAACCAATTAAGAAACTCCCTCAAGCAAATTCTCAGACAACCACCGATCGCTCAAGGCCCACAACCCAGAACAACCTTCTTGTACACCTAAGCAACTAGTTTATTAACTAGTCAACCCCTTTCTCTAAAAGAAGAATCGTTTTGACAAATCCATTTAATAAAAAGAGTAATACAATTTAGGCCTCAATAGAACTGGCCAAATTAATAAGTTAAGAATGATTAAAGAGATATCGATTCTTTTTCTTGAAACAATTGAGATTAAAGCTAAGGAAGTGCTTTCTAAAAAAGGCTGGTTTGAAACGCTTAACTAAATCTGGGCCTTTAAAACCTGTTGTTTCAAAGTTCAATCGGCCTCCTGAGGCCGATTATTGAGCCGATTCCTCAATCCTTCTAGAAATAAATCTAAGCACTCTGTATCTGGCCTTGCGTATGACCATTTGTACCTTTGTCGGGCTTGTAATGCAACATTTCTTTACCTTTGATCCATTAACTTCGATCTTATTCCAAATCGATCCTAAGATGACGCCAAAGCCATTTTAGCCTCTACCTTGGTGGTGAAGTTCAAATGCGATCAATCCGTAACGTTTATACTTAACGCATTTAAGAAAATGAATTTTACAATTTAAAAAAAGATTATCATTTAAAAACACCTCTTTAAACTGTAATTTCTGGGAAGAACTGAGAAATTTTACAAACGCCTTAAGATCGCAGATAAAGACTTAAACTAACTACGTTGACTTGATTTGATTCTTGTGCCAAATTCCAATAAAGGGCACATTGTAAAAGTTTCCCCGCTACTTAAAGAATAGCTAGCTTTTAAATGTAATTTGTTATTATCAAAATGTAAATTAAAGACTCTCAAGTCAATTGGATAATTGGGAATATTAGGTAACTCAATTGACATTTGGGGTTAGCGATGGCTTATTAAAGTCCAATATAACGGCATATTAATATGATGTTCACAAACAAATTATATCACATGTTGATCGAGCTTAAGAGGTCATGCATAACAATAAAATCAACTATAATACGATTATAATGTAATAAATCCTGCTCGGGTTACTCCCCGAGCACAATATTAATCTCGTACCGCTCGGTTTCTAATCATTTATAATTTAAAGAGTAATAAATGGGACACCCGAGTTAAGTTTGATCGCTCACTGCTCGATAACCTCGATTCGCTTGATTTAGGCACAAACTCCTCGCGGCGATTTTCTTAAAACTTAAGGCTAAGTTGTCATGTTTCATCTCTTATCATCAAATCACCAAGACACAATCTTCTCCTCCATTTTTTTTCTTCTTGGCCGCGTAGGCCCTCTAGCTTAAAGAACACAAGATTTTTTCTCTTCCATTTCTTCACCTTGTTGCTAGTAAAGATCCTCAAGTTGATTGTTAAGGCTTCCCAACATCTTTCCCTACAAATTGAGGGCAAAAGTTAGAGTTTATTGATTATGTTTGACTTTTGTTGACTTTTGGGCATAACTCAAATTTTTTTATGATTCTTAGTTTGGTTATTAGTTTATGATTTATATAGTTTAATTTAATTCATGATTTAGAGGTTTTTGAGGATGCATACTGGATGAAGTTGACTTTGTAGTTTTGAAGGACTTTCTTGTTGATATTTTTCTAAGACTTTAAATGTATAGAAGATTAATTGTGACCTTACCTTAGAGTTATTGCGAGGTTAAAATTATGACAAAATCATTGATTAAAGTGGAGTTTAGCTGAAAAGCATTTATAAGTTGAGTTATAATTGATATTTTTTGGAGATAAAGCGTTAATTATGACTTAAGTGTTAAATATACCTAATTTTATAAATTTGATAGAAATGTTAAAGCAATAAGGTGGAATCTAAATGGGGATTTAGCCGCCATTCCGAATGGTTTGGTTAACGTTATTTTATCCGGCTATTTTAGACCAAGCGAAATAGTTCCACCAAGAGTTTGTGAGCATTCTAGAACGCAAGTATAGTAAAAGAGTTTTTGATTATACTTTCCTGGTGTTTTGTTGTACGTTGATCGAAGAAGCCATCGTGATTGGTGTATCATGGCTGTTTTTATGGTAAATGAAGTAGTACTTATCTCACGGGTGTTACCTTATGTACTTACTTTAAATCAGGTGAACATGTCATCGTGGTATGATTACGCTGTGGAATGGCTGTAATGCATTATGCAGATTTATTTATGTGAGCCATGGATATTTATTATGCATTTAGTACATGGCGTTGAAGCATTGCCTGAGGTAAGTAATACTTTTTCGAACCCCAACTTTATATTTCGATGCATGTGGCCTTGTCGGCACTGTTGTATTTCCTTCGTACCTTGTCGGGTGGCACTTTTGGTATGCTTCGCGGCCTTGCCTTCGGGCGGTTGTGTTTGATTTAATATCAGGATGTTTTAGCTGTGCGCCATTTGCGTTCGCGCAGAGTAGTTTCACGAGAGGCGTCAATGGAGCTACGCGACACTGCTTACTTGAGTATTGTGGATGCAATCTCTCATAGCTGGACGATGCCAGGCTCCTCCTTTCTTGCAAGATATGTACTTACTGCCTTATACTTTGGTAGCAAATGAGATCTATTTATCACTTTGCTATGTGCATTGTCGGGTGTTGGCCTTATACTTCGGTATAAGTGCAAAGGAGATCTATTTATCACTTTGCGATGTGCATTGTTAGCGTCAGCCCGATACTGCATATAAGTGCAAAGCTGCTATTACCATTTGTCCATTCCCCGCAGTAGACGGATCTACATTGTAGAGGTTGCATACTTCTGTGGGGGGTACAATGGTGATATGAGGTTCATGACTAAAAGTTTTAATTATTAGCCCTTGATTTCTTTCCTCGGCTGATCAGGTGCTTTAATCGAAACTTTCATTTAAGTATCCCTCCTATGTTATACATGTCCGACTTCTCGGAATTATAAGTCAGATGACCTTATTTGGTAAATTCCTTTAATATATACATATCTTATTCATCTATATTATTACTCACTTTTCCCATGGTTTTTGCCCGCCCCCGTGTTAAGTTTTCAATGTTTCGCTTGGCCTTACACCTCTTTTCGCTTGGGCGGCATTTCATTTAAGCAGTTGACAAAGTGCGCTGAGCCAAGAGGCCGCTGGAGAGTTGTTCGGTGGCTGTGAGCATCGCGGCCGAGGATCCGCATACCGATTTTGATGTGTGTTGCTTCAACTGGCTTTCATTGTTTTATTTTTCTTTTCAAACTTTAGCCTTCTCGGCAATTATTATTTTGTATTCCTCGAATACGTGATTTATTCTCCTACAGCCTTACCGGCATTACCGCCTTTGGGATATGTTGTGTATATATATGGAGTTGGTCAAGTTAGATATCACCTCGATGGATTGTAAATTTTTTAAACTCGCTTTTATTTTGAGAATCTTAATGGAAATCCATGGGATGAAACGAAGTTGTTCTTAAACTCCGAGTCAGTCTATCTATTTAATGTCTTGATGAAATTTCTACCTCGTGGCGGCCGACTCAAGCGGTCAGCAGAAAATTTCCTGCTTAAATGAAATTCATGAGAAAATGTTGAGTACCAACACTGTTGCAAATGCCCAGCAGTGTCGGCTAGTGATTTGTGAATGGAGGTGTAAAAATCGGTAACGACTCGTTAATTAATAAATTAAAATGTGGGGTTATTAAATTGATTAACGTAAAATTTGAAACCACTTTATATTTTTATGTACTATAAATGTTGATGTTGGGAAACCTTAAGTAGCTCCAGGTAAGCTTGAACTGCAGGTCAGCTTGAACTAAAAACGGTCGAATTCTCATCCGAATAAGCTCGTTTTTCCCTCATTCTTTCCGCACACCAAGCACGCCCTTTAAAGAGGAAAAAAATAAACAAAAAGAAAAAAAAAATTCCATCTCCTTCCCTCACGAACCTCCGAACCCTCCTCCCATTTTTCCCTTGGAATTTCTTTCTTCGATTTCTCCTCCATCTCGCTGGCTTTGACTCTGAAAATTTCTTGCAGAAGTTTCCTCATCATCCTCTTCGATTCATGAAAAAAATGCTTCTAAACTTTTTAGTATTTCTTGAGTTTCGAATGGGTTGACTTTTGTGTTTTTCGATTTTTATTGCTTCAATTGATTCTTGGGCTTTAAATTAGTTGTTCTTGAGTTGAAATTAAGCGCTTGATTTAGAATTTGTGACGCTTTTAGGACGTTGACTTTTGGAAATTTAGTTTGATTGGTTTTTGAGGTTTAATATCAGATATAATTATTATCTTAGGCTTATATTATAGTATGCTAGATTTACAATTGATTTCGGGGCAGGTGCCGTCATTGCAAAGCTGGATTGACTTCCTTTGAGTCGACTTCTCGGTTTGACTTTTTCAAAACGCTTTTAAAATTATATAAAGATGTTCTTGGATCTTTATTATATTGTTAGAGGTGGAAATTGTATTTCCAAAGGTTGTTAGACGAATATATGTCAAATTAGTTTTATTAGTTTCCTTGAAAGAGTAGTTGGGCTTTGGGATTGCAGGTTGTTAGAAACGGGTTTAATTAGTTGGAAAAGTTAAATAATCGATTGATTAGAATTGTTTTAAGGTGTTAGTATTTGGGTCAGTACGAGGGGCCTAAAGTTAGGCTTGGGGGTTAGTCAAATTTTGTCGATTAGTTTATCGTTGAAGTTTAATTAGTAATATTTTCACCTAAAGTGGCTAATGGTACTAAAAGTCATAAAAGAGAATTTATAAATCTAAATTAGTAGTGAATTGTGCTTCGGTGTTTTATTTGACTCGAACGGGAAAGGCTTCGCAGATCGACATCGGCTGGCGCCAGCTGTACTAGCCAAAGGTGGAGATTTATCACTGCTTGATAACATTTATTTACGCTTTGAGTAAAGTACTGTAAATTGATACGTGACTATATATTTGTGTTATGAACTTATCTCATAGTGTGAAGTAGAAACCGTGGAATGTTGAAGTTGTATAAATGGTCATAGATACATTAGCGGTAGTAGGTCTCGAGGCGCGGAATCGTTTGACTCGAAAGTATATTATGGTTGCTATATCGAATGTCATGGATTGTTGCTCTCGTTGTTCTATCCGGGTTGTTATAGTTGTTGTGGATGCTGGCTGAGTCGCGGTGGTTATGTTTTGTCATGGTTGGTATGCTCAAGCGACGTTGGTCGTTGGTCATGCTTTTGGTTTCATAGAGCGTCACACCATATTAGGATGTGGGGTACGCTGAGTCGCATGTGTCAAGCCAGGCAGATGGGGCGTGTTTTATGATATCAGATGTGGTAATCGGCGAGCCTACCGAAAAGGATATGATATTTATGGTTGAGCGGCGCGAAACCGCTGAAAAGGATAAGTGATATTTTCGTTGTGTTTATACGGGCGCAGCCCGCCGAAGTGGGCAACGATATTATATAAATGTCGGATACGTTATTTCAAGTGGCATTGGTTTTGCATTATGTCGACATTGGGCGCGATGTCACTACGCCCCGAAATGTCGAGTAATCGTCATGGTCTTGTTTTCAAGAGTTCCGTTATATTGTGCCATGCGGTATAACCAAGTGCATTTGAGAACTTATGTTCTGCCTACTTGATTATATGACATGCTATTCTCGGTATAACATGTGGAATAACGAAGTCGAGTCCTTTAAAAAATGTGTATATTGCTGATGATGTGTTATTGTATTATTTCATGACGTTATGAATACCTAGTTTTATTCTTTTACCTTTATATATACATATATACTTCTATCGCCACGCCTTTATCTCTTTGTTGTGTATCTGGTCTGGATGTGGATAAGTTACCACCCCAAAGCGATACGCTTCCACATTGCTTGTCGAGCTTACCCTCCAACCTCCGACACGATAAAGGCTCCTCGTGGAAACGCTTGAGCCCCTGTGGAGTGTCCGGTGATTTTGAAGTTTAAAGTAGGACGGGTGGTTGTGATCTCGGCAACATCTTTTATTCTCACTCATTTTTATGTACTCAAATTTCGTGATTTTGTTTTGATGTTGAAAATGTATTAACTGTTTTATGGAGTATTCGTCTTGGAAATGTTAAGTGAAGCTTGCATTTGATTTGGTTGGGGATGATGCCACCATTTAAACTCCGTATGGAAACGCTTTGAGCTTTCTCGAACTATTTTACTTTATCAAACTACCGTGTTCTACCTGACAAACAGTGATTGGTGGTCAACCATCGTACGCGACTGACATATACAAAGCTGATAACGCATCTAACCTCGAGGCGTATCACTCGAAGCGGTCACATGTGAGGGGTTCTATAACGCTTCCTCCCATATCACTTCCTTTGGTGCCTAAAGTTAGGACTCTGAAATGCCTATATATGCAAAGGGCCCAAGATGATCATTCTTAATCACATTCATCAAGTTTTCACTTCTCATCTTTTGAGAAAAGGCGAAGGCAAAACTCTCTCTCTCTTCCCCTCAACAGTAGTACGTGAAAATTCTACTGGGAAAATTCCCCATTGGAATTTTTGGCAAATCTCTTCCCCGCTTAATATTTAAAAGCGAGCTCTAGTGTTCATTCTTTGGTGTGGACAATTTTTAGAGACAATCTACGCCGATTGTTCATGCCTCAAATATATTCAGTGCAAAATCCCAAAGTTAAATGTACACACACACTTGTATATTATTATTTGTACATCATTCGTAGAATCCCGGTTTCAGCTTTTATTTATAATTGTTTATCAAAAACTAACAATTTCACATTTTGGGTTCATTTTCAAATAAGAAAAATTTATGCTTCTTTCAAAAAGCCACGAAAAAATACTTTATGAATTGAAATTAAAGAAAAAAATACTACCTCATCACTACCCCTACCCCACCCACCCACCTTTCTCCATCTTCAACCACAACCTTCATCAACATCCCAAACCACTACTACCACCTCCCACCTTCACTGTCAACTACCACCACCACCAACTTCTATTACACAATCAATCAACATCTCCTCCATCCTGTCTTTATAAAACCTCCACCATAAAAGCATCCAAGTCTACGTAGAGGCTCGGGGTTGAAAGCGGCTAACAAGACCTTAAAGTACAACAAGAATACTACCTGATCGTAGATTCCGACCGTTAATTATATTCCCACCAATCTTTATTACTGAAAACAAAAACTTGTCTTAATTCTTATAACTTCTCTTATAATATTATTTGAAAAATAATTATTTGCGAATATCATCCCCAGTATAGCCTCAAAAGGGTCATTTAGGGCGAAAGTTAACGCAAATCCCGGAGAAAGAATCATCCTCATGTTTGATCTCTTTTTTATTTTTATTATATTTTTGTTTGGGATCCAATATACACACCTAAATAGTGTTTTTTAGTACTGAAATGACTATTTTACCCCCCGAGCATAATTTCTCAGAACTACTACACTTACAAATAAATAGTCATTTCACCCCATAACAAGTACTGTTTTGGTGTGTGTATAACAGTTCAGCTTTTTAGTCATGAACTTGGGCCATGCTTTTGAAACTCACTATTTCCAAAAATCGTGAACTAAATAAATAGCAAAAAAAAGAAAGGAAGAAAAAAAAAGTTAGTTTCGATATTGTCAAAACTAATAAAACACGGAGGTCACTTGTGAGATTCCCATTTCGAGCCATGTGCAAGACATTTTTCTTCAAATTTTATTCTCCTACCAATCAATTCATCTCCAAAGACTACTCTAATTCAATAATTACATTCGCCTTCTTCAAATTTTATTCTTCATTTTTCTTCTTCTCAAACCATCTCCAAAGACTCGTGATCTCAATTTAAAAGTTTTAGTCCGAATATGCCTAATTTTGAGCAAATGAGCTTACCTTTTGAATTCGGTAAGCCAGCGGCCAACAAACATATCAAGAAGCTATGTGAAATGGAGATGGATTCAAAAGTTTTGGAAAGCTTTTTCCCGTTATCACTAAAGTGGACAGAGGCTCATAAGCATCAAGACTCGACCGCTATGTACGTGAAGAAGCTACCATGTAGACTTGCACTATTTTAGGAGCAGTTGAATTAGTCAACCTAGTAGTTATGCATTTCCGTTTTAATAGCCTAGTTGAAGTATGTAGATAGTAATGGACAGATCATGTTCAGTTAGTTCCTTCTATTTAGCTAAGGTAGTTGTTTGGCTATGTGTCGAAGAAAATCAATAAAAGTGCGCCTGTAGCTGGGCAGCCTTCCATTTCTTCTTTCATTTTCTCTGTGAGAATGCTTAAGCATTCTAATCTGAATTAGTTCAAGTTATGGGATCAAGCTGAGCTGATCTAACAATCGTATCGAGCAAACAAGATCCTAAGATCAAACACGAGAGTTTGTGAGGCAAACAAGAGTGTAATCACAGTCGAAGCAATGGGAGATGATAAAACTCTCACCAAGATACCTCATTTTGATGGTCACTATGACCATTGGAGTGAGTTGATGGAGAACTTACTCGTGGCCAAAGGGGCTTAGTGAATGGGGAAGTGGAAAGAGGAATTGAGAAACTCCGTATGTGAGTGACCGTTAAATGACGATGGTTAGGCAAATTATTGGGAAGCTGGGCGGATTCAAGACACCAAGTGAAACACTACTCTGTTTCCCAAGCTTTGATGTGAGGTGTTTGAGCAAATATTGGATGTAAGAAGTTGCTAAAGTGGTGTGGGATCTAATGAAGAAGAAGTTTGAGGAATCAAATATTTAAGTCTAACTCCGTAATGCACTAAGAAGCAGAATTCAAGTGATTGAAATGTAAAAGTGAAACTATCAGAGAATATTTTGCTAAGGTAACTCAAATTGCAAAAAAAACTTAGAAGCAAATGGGAATTGATTTACGAAAGAAGATAGTGGAAAACGATTCCCTTTAACATTAACAAGCAAATTCACTTATGTGTGTGTTTCCATTGAAGAATCAACTGACATAGAGAACCTGTCTGTTGATGAACTTCAAAGCACTCTAAGTATGCATGAGAAGAAGTTCCAGAGGTTTGTGAAGGAGGAAGATGATCAAGTACTGAAAGTAGAGAGTGGTTATAACACTGGTTCAAGCTCAAGAGGAAGAGGAAGGGAGTCTTTAGGAGCAGCTGCAGGAGGTGAAATATGCACATTCAATGTTACAACAATTGAATGTTATAAATGTCATAAGTTAGGACATTTTCTTAATACGTAATGTCCTACTCGAAAGTGGAGGCGAGACATGCCGCAATCATTTAAGAAGATGACATGTTGCCTGCGGCCAAACTGAGACAGTAAAGAAGAATTTAAACAAAGTACGTTCATGATCGTGATGCTCGAACCATATGTGCAAGGCTGCAGAATTGTTTACATCTCTTGACAAAAGCTTCAATCACTCAGTAAAGCTTGGAAATGATACAAGACTGACTGTGATTGGAAAAGGAGTGGTGAAAATCAAGCTAAAGAATGTGACTTATGCAATTGGAGATGTCTACCTAGTACCTGAACTAAAGCAAACAACCGCTAAGTATCGCCGCCTTCAAGCAGAAAGGACTCGGCATTACGCTAAAGCGTGAAAATGTTGGTAGCTCCATCCCAAGAGTAGAGAGATCATAATACAAACTAACAGTCAGGATGTTCAAGATAATCCTCGTAAATCCGTATTTATTTACATGTAAGCATAACGTCTGCTGCTAACCCGCAAAAAAAGAAAATGCGTAACTTCCTTTGGCACCAAAGGTTAGACACTTCTGAAATCATGTGAGCTGTACAATCCGCTAAGTAACAAGAACATGCCTACTGGGATGCCCCGAGACTCAAGAAATCTAAGGGATTCACCCGCTCAAACTGCCTCAATGAAAACAAACAAGGCTCACAACGCCAGTTAAGCCATAATGAGGGCAAGTAAGCAACTAGAACTCATCCTTATTCCGAGTATATGTGGTCCTATAACACCGCTCAACTAAGGGAAAAGGATATTTCTCTCGCCTTTCATATGACAGATGACATAAAGAGAAATGGGTCGTACTTGTTGTCAACAAATCATGACTCAGAATGTTTTTAAGTATTTTAAAAGTATGGTGGAAAATGAACTTGATGCTAAAGTAAAGTGCTTGAGAAATTTATAGGGAGAGAATTTAACTCTCTAAGTTAATTTGATGAACCTGTGAAAGTTCATGGAATAAAGAGACATCTCACAACAGCATACACACCCCAACGTAACGTAAAGTGCTGAAAAGCAAAGTGAACTCTCATGAACATGGTGAGAGCCATGATCACAGCAAAACAAATGCCTAAAGTTCCTCGCCGGTGCAGCCGCCATGGTCATGCTATACTAAACAAAAAGTCTCAACTCATCTGCTGAGGAAACGACACCTCAAGAAATTGGAGCGGGAGCAAAAACCTCGCCATAGATCATCTGAGAGTATGGGGTTGTTTGGCACATGTGCATATTCCAAAAGATAGCGGGGTATTAACTAGACAACAGATAAAGCCATGTATCTTCATTGGAATAAATGAAGGGACAAAGGGATATGGGGACTGCTGATGCACCATCGTAGGTAGTCATAATCGCTAAGGACGTTTCTCTTTGAAGAGGATAAGCAATGGAACTGGGGAGAGAAACAAGCAGATCAAAGGGAGGACACACTTGAGTGGAATGATCCAAAAGATGCGTAACTTATGTAAGAAGAAAATCCGTGAGATCAACCCCGATGCAAGCATATTCTGATACTTCTTCTGAAGATTCAAACAATGATGATTCTCCAGGAAACTCTCCAGATCAAGGGAGAGTCAATGCAAGACTAGGAAGAGTAGTGAATCAACCAGCATGGATGAGAGACTATGTCAGTGGTGAAGGCCTAAGTGATGAAGAGGTCAACATGGTGCAAGAATTTGGAATCAAGACGAGATCTATGAAACAAAGAAGCAAACTCAAATTGGGAGTGAGCGCTTGGCCAAGTCGAAATGGAATCCATAGAGAAGAATCACACTTGGAGTCTAGTTGACTTACCACATAAATGTAAAAGAATAGGTGTTAAGTGGATATTTAAGACAAAGATGATGAGGAAAAGGGAAGATAAACTTTCAAGCACAAAGCCGTGTTAGTCAGCAGCGGGTTACTCATGCAGTAAGGCATCGATTTACGTATGTTTGCACCCGGGGCTTGCAAGAATGGATACAATAAGAATGATTATCAGTACAGCTACATACAAGGGATGGAAAATGCATCAACTGGATGTCAAATCAAAGATTTCTCGCAGTGGAGCAGATTGAGGAAAGGATACGCTGGGATTAACCAAAGAGGATTTGAATGCGTGAAGAAAGAACATTGCGTATACAAACTAATAAAGTTCTATGGTCTGAAGCAAGCCCCTAGGGCATGGTTCAGCAAGATTGAAAGTCAGTTTTAACAATGATTCATGAACTCCGTGGAAAGTGGTTAATTTCATTTGTTTGCCATTAATGCATAAGAAAGCGTAGTATCATCATAGTCAGTGTCTATGTATTTAATCTTTATATTCGGCTGTGAAAATGATCAAGGAATGATGATTGAAATTCAAGAAATGCATGGCTGATATATTTGATATGACTGATCTAGGAAGCATGACATACTTCCTAGAATAAGAAAGGTATCGAACTTGGCATCTTCATCCGCTGTAAGAAACATGCCGGCTAAGTACTTAAGAGGATTGGAACGGAGGAATGCAACGCTGTGAACTGGCCATATGGCAATTTTGGCACTCATCTTTTGAAAGTAACGGAGAATAAAAGACAGTGTCTGTCAGATGCACTACTCTCACAAACAGACAGTATAAGCCTCATGTACTTGACAACTACAAGGCCCCGACATAATGTTCTCCTCGTGAGTACGCTTAGTAGATCTACGGCAAACCTACGTAGCATCACCCGCACTAGCCAAAAAGCGTCTTTATTAATTTCTAAGCGGGAAGATCGTACGGGAATCTTCTATCATAAAAGAGATTCAAAGGAGGAGAACTTCGCCTATACCGATGCTGATTTTGGCCGAGATAAGCATGACGTAAAGAACACCAGCTGATACATTTTCTGATCACTGAGGTGCAAGAGTCTGGAAAGCTCCAAAGCATACCCCCATTGTCACCTTATCTACAACCGAGCTGAGAATTTATAAAGAAATGTGAATGTGCCTCATGCAAGAACTGGATTTAAGAGAGGGTTCTTGGATTTACATTGAACACCCGGTGAACTTATGTACTCAAATCATAAAAGTGAGCAACAAATTAAATCCATAAACCTGGCCAAAATCCAGCCTCCATTAAGCAACAACATATCATTACAAGGTTTCATTTCTCGAGGAATCTAAGGCAGAAGGAAGCATCAATTGAAATTGCGGAACGTTACAATCAACTCTGGCAGACATCATGACAAAGCCATCAAGAAGAATACATTTCAAGCTTAGGTGCTAGAGCAGGGAACGTGTAATCAAGAGGAGATAATTTGAACATTCCTTTGTCCGTATTAAGGGAGAGCTAGTTAAGCACTAAGACTGAATTGCCATGTACGTTGCCGCCATGCATCGCACTATTTTAGAGAAGTTGAATTAGTCAACCTAAGAAGGAAGTGCATTTCCATTTTAATAGCCTACGAAGTACGCCGAGATAGTAATGGATGTATCATAAATTCGGGCTAGTTCTTCTATTAGCTAAGGTAGTTGTTTGGCTATAAAGTGAAGACAATCAACAATAAAGCGCAATTTAGAGCTGCAGCCTCCATTTCTTTTTTCATTTTCAGAATGCTTAAGCAATCTAACTGAATCAGTTCAAGTGTGTGATTGCTTGAGCTTTGATCTAACAGCTCGGGCTGATTTCAAAATTGGGCCTCTTTGATTTTACGTAATTACAAGTTACTAATTAGGCTTCCAAGATGGATAAATTGGGGCAATGGTTTGGAAGTGTGTCCGGGACCTCCTTTGTAACTAAAACGCATCAAGTTATTTTTGTTTTTATAAGACAAAACAAGAATATGTTTTATTTCTACTTAATGAAGTTAAAAACTAAAACCAAAAATAAGTGTGAGTTTCCAAACGCAGCCCTTAGTTATCTACTTTACTCGGCTTCATCAAGGTATTTTTTGCTTTACGGAGGCCTGGGATTAGCGCGGAGGATGTTTGGCTTGTACCCAAGCTGGTGGTATGTGGTCATAAAAGCGAGGCGTAAGTAGCTGTTCGACGCGACGGGCGTCGCGTCAGAAAAAGATGCAGAATGTGGGTTGAAAGGGGTAGAATGATTGGGGTAATGTTTATTTTCTTTTAATTTCAACCAAATATTTTTTCATTTTTAGAAGAAGCATAATTTTTTCATTTGAAAATGAACCCAAAATGTAAAATATGTTAGCTTACATAAAAAAAATGGCCTCAGAGACGACCGATCTAATAATTCGCTTCAAGAGGCAAGTTGAAAAGCTTCAATAGTATAAAACAGGTGAAATCATTCATAAAGAATACCGGGTGGTTGTACGGAATTAAAGTTCTTTTATCTAACGATATCCTATCGATCGAAAGAAAAAAAAAAAGTAGACCATTTTATAGAGAGTTTTATAATCGGCATGAAATGATGTAGATGGTGTTGCCAAAATCAAAATGTAGGACAACATGCTGAAGACTTAATTACAAAACGATTCACCACATGAGGGGAAAAAGCAATACTACGTAATCATAGTCTCTATGTACTAGAGGACACTAAAGCAAACAAATAACAAGGTGATGGATGCTATATACTAACTGCAATCAGTCAATCACTTCAGGATCAAATCAAAAGTTTTATCAGCCAAAAACGTCCACATTCTGTCCACTAAAAGAGGAAGCTCTCACTGATTCTGGAAGACTTAGGAGTTTGTTCTTTTCTCTTGCCATTAGAAGAAGACCCCGAACTCTTCTCTACGCTGTTAACTGGAGTTTCCACAGACGTCCGATTTACTTTTGATGAAGAATAAAACTCTGTTATACTTAGCTGCACACCATTTGATGCTGGCGACTCAGAACTTTCCTTTGTCTGTCTAGATCTCGGAAACTTATATTTCTTGTATTTCCCACTTTCAGTTCCTGCAGATTTTTCATATGTGATACCAATTCAACACTTTATTTAAAATATTAATAATAATCAATTAAGATAAAATGGCTAGTGAAAATTTCAAAGAAAAAGTGAGGGCGATGAGATCCTTCACCTTTTCTTTTAAAAACTGATCAACCTTGTCAGGGTATGCCTCAAAAACAAGTTCAATATCTTCATCAGAACACAGGAAGCAACAACCATTATCAATTTGAACCTGAGGAACATCTGATTCATCAAGTAGATTAGAGGATTGATCGTATCCTGATTCTTGCATTTCAGGCTCATCATCTGAATGAATTGTATATAGAGCATTTTCAGCTGAAGGAGTGGGTTTACTCCATCTAACTAGATAGAATCGATGTCCATATCTAATTTTCACTCTCTGAATGGAATTGAACTCATACTGTCCACATAACAAATCATTATTAGCCTTACTTGAGGCCACTTCTCGGAGGAAAATGGTTGATAACATTGGAAACATTCTCTGCCTGGTGTAAGATGGCTCCCATTGAAGATGGTAAGATAGGTAATCAACCAACATATCCATTTTGGGTCTACCCCATGACATCAGATGCTTATCATCTGCCACAATATTTCACCAACTAATTAATGGACAAGCTGTATTTCACAACCTCCAACAGCATAAGAAATTAATTTAATATCAAGAGTAACTACTTAATGGTTGGCTTAACTTACCAATATCAAGATCATTGCTCATGAGAATGTTGATAATCTCATTATTCGGGAAGTTGTGTTCTGATGCAATTTTTCTACAGATCTTTAAATGCCAATTTTCTTTCTTTTCTACTTCCTTTTTCTTCCTCCCCTGAAGGACAATAATTTATTCTAAACTAGTGTTCCATTTTAGTACCTACTTAAACATCATCTAATCCAGAAGATGATGAACAAAACTCAAGACATACCAAATCACATGAGGAACAAACACATTTGAACCCTATAGCTTTTGGGGTGCAACCATTGCCCAGAGTTGAATCACAAAACTCACAATTAAACTGGAGATGAGACTTCTTGCTACCTGGATGCCCACAAAAGGAACAATGGAGGGGTTTTGGACTCTGCAAGTTCTCCTTCAAAGTAGGTTCCGTCAAAGCATCTCCTCTGCCTATATCAGATAGCCTGCATGATGATCAACTGACTTTGGTACCCACATGAAAAGAAAGATATTAAACTATAGCTTAAGAAATCAGCCTACAATAGGAACTTTACTTATCCAAAATCTCATCTTCACCAAATGCTTTAACAAAACGAACTGCGGTATCAACCCCGATTCCCTGGACACCATTTAAATCATGGTCATTTCCAACCAAAAGTGATATTGCTATCAAGTGGTTTCTCTTCAATCCCAGACCAGCCTCAATGTCTGACATATGGTAGATCTCAAATGGATCCTGTATAAGGATAGACAAGGTTGTTAATTGGAAAGACGAAACAAATCCAGGGGAATTTATTGAATATAGCTACTTGAATTAGTGATTTACTTATGTAAATGATAACAGAACTGTTATTGATTGATTCTAGATTGATTGTATAGGATTCAATTCATTATTCTTTCCTTTTCTAGATAGCCGACTAAGGGCTTATTTCATGTATAAATATATACAAAGTTATTCAATAAAATACATAAGTGAATTATTCACACAATTCTCTGCCTCTTTAGAATTAAAATTCAGAAATCAACTAACATGAGACTTAACTTTATTTGAGCTATAAAACTTGACTACAACACTGCTAAAGTTGCTTTCATGGATTTTATTGATCACGATATGGGTGCCTGTCTAATGAAGTATATTTACATTCAATTGAAATTTCAAATTCGAGTTAATCCTTTATTTTCTTGACACAACAAAAAAGAAGGAATCCAACAGCATGCAGATGCACATTCCATATGCTCATCTTATTTAATCAAGTGAACGTTTTATTTCAGGAAAAGTATTATTCGTATTCTTAAATCTATAAGTCATCAACATATGAATCCCTGTATATGAAGAATAGTTAAATTTTTATTGATCCACAATCTATTTTTATGCATTATCCTGATTCCTGACAAGAACAGAAAAGAAGAATGCAACACATTGCAATAAGGCCAGCTTTAAAATCAAAGATAAATGTATCTGGAGCTCATTGAAGGATTATTGGTATCTGACTTTAATCGTGAAATAATTAAATGAAACCATGAAAATTACTGCAGAATTCATGAAAGCAATGGATCTGCAGGCCTGAGAAATACTTAAAAGTTCATTCGGTTTGAAAGTTGAGCAATTCAATAAGCTATCCTTCACAAAGTAAACAACAACAAATATAGGAAAAGAAAAGAAAAATGTAATAAGATATGAAAAAGAATTCCTTGAAAACGCATTGTTAGATTCTCCACCAGCGAGTATACTCATAATATCAATGTATCAACATAACCAACAAGGCATTTATTCAGATATCATGCAAGGAACCTTAGTCCAAAGCCACGTCACTATGCTCAGAATCAACACATTTAAAACATAAATATACTTTAGCAGAGAATGAAAATATTTAAATGTAGATCAAACATGAGAAATGTGGAAATACCGTTGCTACATTGGTGATTGGTGAACCTCAGTAGACGACTAAATCAAGTATAGTAATATAGAAAAAATCTATAAAGAACACATACTTTAGAATTAGGTGTCAATCGTTTGACCACACATTTGGCACCATAAAGAAACGCATCACTATCTGCTGTAATACAAGCATCCACATGGCCTTCTCTATTTAGCTGAGCACAAAGAGCTTCGGCTTCCCGTATTGCATGAAGAACAGGCATTCCAAGAAGTTCAAGCAATTCCTGCACATATCAATTGAACAAACTGACAGCTTTTCTCATGATGTTATTTCATTTATCTTACTAACATGGATTCTAACAGTTTTTTCTGCAGAACAAACCTGATTCTCTCATAAGGTTTTATCAAACAATCAAACCTTTTATCAAACAATCAAACCTGAAACACATCGCATAGATATAACATGATCTGATATATTATGTACTAACATTGTATCTAATCTTTTGCTGCAATAACAACTCGATTCTCTCAACAGGTAGATCAAATTGAGCTAAAAAGAAAGCATATTAATTTACTGGAGTCAGTAGACAAACATTTAAAACTAAGGAGAAAAAAAAACTCCTCAGTCTCTATATCCATAGATGAATAGAACTTAAAAACGATCTTATACTAGACTAGAAAATACTAAGTAGATACCTACCACACATTCCTCAACATATTTCTTGAAGATCCCATTCCTTTCAACAGAAACACCCTCCTCCACCGGTGGTAAACTTGACAGATTGATCCCCGATGCTCGATAGAACCGCTCAATCCTTGCCTGCGACTTCAAAGGAGATGGCTTCCCGTCAACCACAAACACTGGAAATGCCCCAAACTGCACAGATACAGATGGAAAATGTCTTTCTGATTAATCACTTAATACAATTAATGACTAATTTTTTTCGAAATTACAAAACTCATCATAAAAATAAATAACACTTCCTCCATTTCAAAAATGCGTCCATTTTCAATTGTCAAATTAACACACTTTGTAGCCTTAGTAGCATTGGGGCATGTTGATGGTAGCGTTAGTTGACACACATAACTAATAATTTATATTTGAATCAAAATTATCACGTTAATAATAAAGTAATTTCAAAACACAAGCATTTGGCATATTATTATACGATAAAAATACTTTTTTTCCAAATGTGAAAATAACTCATCAAAATCAATGGCGGAACATCATTTTTGCCTAAGGAGGCGAACAACATTATTTTTGAAAGAATGAATATAATTTTCGAAAAAAAAGCTTTAATAGAATTATATTTTTTCAAAAATTAGAGGGTACAAAAATTATTGGTTCTTACATTTTTAGTCGAACATGCACTTTTTTAAATAAAAAATATACTCCCTATATATGTAGGTACAAAGTTTTTTATTTAGAAATTAACATTTTTATTTATATTTCAATATATTTACAAATTTAAGTGTTTTGAACACCCAATATACACTACATAGTTCCTCCAGTGATCACAATATTAAACTGCACAATATTTTTGGGATAGAGGAAAAATAATAGAAACATAGTACGGAAAAAGATGAGGCGCAAATGTGGTTTGCGAGCAAGTCCTTTAATAGCAGTTTCATGTTGTACAATCCAGTAGGAGAGGTCCACTGCGACCCTTTTGTTTTTCAAGAACCCCCAACCCTCATAATGGCCGTAGGGTTTTAACATGTCCCAGAAATGCCCTCCAACACCCATAATTGGTTTAATTTCAAGGGCTTTCTGGGAATTTTGTAGTTATTAGTGTGGGGGGTACTGTGTGTTCGCGGGAGATAAGTAGACAATAAAGGTCGAGGAAGGAGATGATTTACTTTAAATTTCTATTTTTAGCCGTTGTAGTCTCGACTTGACTTTAAGTTGGGTTAAGGATTGTTTGATAATTTTGGGCAGCCCAACAAATGGTGTCACTGACACTATGGAACTATGGGGGGCTGATGGGCCTATCCTCAATTCTTTTTAAGTTGTACTGCCTATGTAAAATAAAAAAAAAAGAAGGGGTTGGCAAGGCGCAAATTATGATTTAATTTTTATGTGGTCACTGAAGTATTTTGTAATTTTTGGTGTCTTATAATCAGGCGTACCATGTCTTAATTTAATTTTAGGCACCCAATAGTACTCCTGCCTTTTTAATTTTCTGATATGGTGAAATAAGCTGTAATGCATAAAATGTAGCGTCGATAAGCTTCAATAGCTTTCAATGGAGGGAGGAGGGTGACATTGCATGTCCCAAGTCCGAAAAAGGGAGGCTTGTGTTAATCTTTTTTAGTACCGAAAAACCTTTGTCAAAATCCTAATATGGATACAATATACTAAATCAATGTTGGAAGGTTTTATATGTAGCGAACAAGTGTAAAATCAATGTTGAAACTCATCTTTGATTTTAGGGGAAGCGAGTACCATTAACGATATCTCTTTCCTTTTATCGATTCATTAACCCTTTGCGAAGATGTGGGATAATTTGTTGAACAAGATTTCCAATAGGCGACGCCAAGTCGCCAACTGGATAATGTGAGATTTTTCAACCCCTTCTTTGGGTTGGATTGATCGAGGCATCATATTAGTACGACAAGCTAGATAGCTTAGAACGTCTTCTTGAGATAATTGTGGTCATAGCAACCATGTACGCTTAGGGTTGGTCTTGGTGACCTCTACCAATGGAATGGGTTGGACAAAAGTAGGGTCGGTCCTGACATTTTTCACAGGACAAAAGTATAAAATGAGTCTCCTTAATGTAATCAACAAAATTTTTAATTTGTAGTAATTATATTTTTATCACAAAAAAATAATATAAGATTTCAAAATTGAAAAAAGAA
Organism: Lithospermum erythrorhizon; assembly: GCA_019722365.1. NCBI lineage: Eukaryota > Viridiplantae > Streptophyta > Magnoliopsida > Boraginales > Boraginaceae > Lithospermum > Lithospermum erythrorhizon. The sequence goes on along the minus strand of JADFUC010002317.1, from coordinate 15,426 downwards.
GGTTCAATCTTTGCCACTTAAATGTAACCTCGGACATATATCTACAATGGTTTTCTTTTAAATGAATATTTTACTTATTTCCTTATATATCCCTTTGGTGTTTTTCGATGATAATATTTGAATCTATATTATATATATAAATATAGTTTTAGGTAGTTATTTAGCTTCATCAAAACTTAATTATTATTTTTTACCCTTTTTTATTTTAAAAAAAATTGAAAAATCAAAAAAAGTTTGAGAATATGAATGTAAATTATTCTGATAAAAGCAATAGTGTTCCATAGAGAAATTTGGTAGAAAATATGAATTGATAGGTGTTTATAAAATAACTTGCCCTTTTTCTTTTGAAAAATAACCATGATACTTGTGAAAAATCGAAAATACCATGCTTTTTTAAAAACACTTTTCTTCTTGTTCTTAAATGTACCGAAATAATGTCGTCCGTAACACTGGCAGCTACCAATGTACATCATAAAACGCCAGTTTTATAAAACCATCGCTCCGGAAAACCAGCGCCGCCGCCAAAACCCAGATTCATTGCCCGGCCCCGAAAACCAAATCCGTAGCTCACCGGCAGTAAAACCCGAATCCATGACCCGGCTATAAAAAACCTGAATCTGCAGCCCTGCCCGTAAAATCCAGATTCGCCACTTTCACTATGGAACTACAGAATCATAGCACTCCCCTAAAACCTCGCACGAAAAAAGGTAATTTTTGGTTTAATTTAATAAATTTTTTCTTCTTAGTTTAGTGTTAGTGTTTGTGTTTGATGAATACACCAAAAATACTGATATCATCGATATCTGTGCTTCAGATATATATTGACATATAGTGGTGTATATTGATGTATTTGGGTGTATATTGGTGTATTTGGATGTATATTTATGAAGGTTGGTGTTTTGGTGGCGGTGATGGTTTTTGGTTGTTGGAGGTGGTGTTATGTTGGGCTTAGGTTTTTGGTGGTTGTGTTTAGTGGTTGTGTGGTGATGGGATGGGGGAAATTTGTTTTGGGGTAGAGATTAGGGGTAGAAATTTTGTTTAGGGGTAGGGGGTGGGGTGGGGGCAATTTTGGGGGGGGGAGGGAGGCGTGGGGTGGTGATGGGGTGAGGTGGTAATTGGTGTCAAGGTAAATCAAAGTGTTTTTTTGGTAGGAAGAAGAAGATAAAGAATGAGAGTGTTTAAAAGCTGGAGATATTTTAATATTTTAAATGAGATGTGTTATTGAAGCAAAAAAAAAAAAAGGGTGTTATTATCAGATCTTTTTATTGACTTATATTATTCATCCAAATTTCTCGTGTTCCGTATATTATATGGGGATACTAGATATGTAGGAACTTCTTTAAGTGAAAACTAACAATTGGAAGTGGAAACACGTGTTTTCTGCCTTTGGGATAAGAAAATAGAAAAGTTCTCTGTACAATATCTACAATCATACATGTCGAGACGTCTTGTTAGACGCAATTATGGTCATAACAGTCAATATACGCTTACGAAGTTAATCATGACCCTCTAATGGGGTTAGAAACCCGTCAAAACCGAAAATAGGTCAATGACATTTTCAGCAGGACAAAATAAATGCCCCCTAATGTAAACAACAAAATTTTTAGTTCGAACTAACTATATTTTTATCACAAAAAGAGAAAATAAGATTTCAAAATTGTAAAAAAAAAGGGTTCAATCTCTTACCTTAGATTTAACCGCAGACACATAATCCAGTCATTTTCTTCATTTAACATTGTCTCTAATGGATTGAACTGCTTTAAAAAGCCAATGATAATGCCAAAGTGATTTTCATAGAGTTAGAAGCCTAGAAGAATATCTTGTAACGGCCCATGGGTGAAATTTTTTTGAGGTTAGGGCAAAAATCATGCACTGTATTATCAAATTGCCCTTGATGGATATAAAATGACTTCTTTTACATGCATATATAAGCAATATAAGCTCGTCAATGAATTGGTAACTTGATAGTACATGACATTGAAAATCGCCAATATAAATGCGTAGACAATTTGTTATCGACTGTTGGCAATAAAATTATATACTTGAAACTGAAGATAAAAGTATGATGATTGTTGAGATGTGACCACCGTACATCATCTTGAGTCTGTGACTCTTTCGGCTTGATGCATGTCGATTCGTCATGACAATACAGGCATGGCTTGTGCTTAAAGAAGCCAAAATTATCATCTTGATTAACTACGTCCTTGTGCTGAATAAGAATAGTTTAGATTTCTCACCTATTTAGAGGTATATCTTACAGAGTATTATTTTTAGGTTACTCGCCACAAAATAAGCTTTATGTGTCTTTAACACGATAACCAGCTAAATCAACAACTTACTCGGTACACCTTAATTACAAGAGGTATTTCTCTTTATCTATTATCTTTTCTGAGTAGCTAATTCCCGATATAATATACACCTCGAAGCAGCGCAATAAACTTGAAACATATATCTTAACCTCTGCATGCTTCGTACATATACAACTCGATCCAACATCTTTGGTTCAACTTTTAAAGTACTATAGTTTGTCTTAACTCCTCCTATGACAACTAATGTTTCCTCGGAAGACCTTGAAATATATCGTTTAACTTAATATGTTGATAATATATCTTGAATCGAGATAACCTAGAATGCAGTTTATCTTCAGTTTTCCATTTTAGTATCTGAACTTATTTACCTCAGTAGTATCGAATAGAGTGGTTAGATCGATGCTTATATTCTAGCACACATTTGAATCCATTTTTCCAACGTATATATAAATATCGTGAATAAATTACGATGATTAGCGTAACCGGTTTATAATTTACATCTAATGTTCTCATTCGAAGGTATCGTCCGTTAACCATAAGGAATATGTAGAACATATCTAACAAAAAATGATATCAGGTAAGGCTACAAAGTGAAAATAAATACCGTATCTGAAGAAAAAATAGTTCTTGAAATGAAGTATTGACTAAAAATGAGGAAATATAGCCGTCAAAATAATTGCTAGCACAACAACGAAGATTAGGAATAATTAAATACGTAGTCAAATATGAATAAAATACATGTATCTAGGATTATCGAGGATAAAAGTCATACAACCATAAATTCCCACTTGAAGTCTCGAATAGCACATGAATATATAATGAGGGTTCAGATAAGCACCTGTCCTTTGAATGAAATCACGAGGGCTTCAGCAGCGACTAAAACTCTGAGTCGTGAACCTCACATCTACCATGCTCATAGGTATCTGTAATCGCCAAATAATGCTCTCGATCCGTCTACTGTGAGAATGGACAAATCCCAGCAATCACCTCAACATCACGCGGTATAAGGCCAAGCCCAACGCTTATGCCTTGAAGTATAAGGCCACGCACTTATACACAAAGTATAAGACACGCGCTTATACACAAGTATAAGGCACACAGCAGCATTGCTCTACCCGTAGTATGGACCCGTCAGTAATCTGTGCTGACAAAGTAATCAAAGAGAGTCATCTGCTTGTATTATCTTAGTGATATGGGGCCAAACCCTTGCTATACCGTAGTATAGGAGGACTGAAGCCTTGTATTATCTAGTAGTATAGGGCACACGACGATACCTTAGCGACCATGATCAAAGAGAGAATCATACCCGCTTGTTATCTTAGTAGTATGGGCAGCCATGTATTTATCTTAGTAGTATAGAGACCACCGACAATCTGTAATAAGCGATCAAAGAGAATCCTCTGCTTCTGTTGCTTACGTGAGTATAGGGGCCACCGACAATGCTTGCAATACAGCAGATACAAAGAAATCATACCGTAGCTATCTTGGTAGTATAGGGCCAAACCCTTGTATTATCTGGTAGTATAGGGCCACCTCGACATAATCTGTATGACAAAGCGTCAAAGAGAATCATCATAGCCTTGTTATACCGTAGTATAGGGCCAATAGCGTCATATATCACACGCAGGAGGAAAGTCACACAAATACTAGTAGTCCCGGCCTTAAGTCGTATCTCAAATCTTTCAAAATGCCCACTCATTGGGCAACTCTAATGCTTAACTCCTTGACGATATGGCTTATCACAATTGTCCCATTGTATGATAAGTAAATCAATCCTGACGCCCTTGAGGCCACATAAATACCACGAAGTCTTAGATAAAAGCCACGCATAAATACCACAGAGTGCCGTGAGGCCACGCGTACGCGAGAATGCGGTCGAGGCCAGCGATACGCGAAGTCTTGACAAGCCACATAAATACCCTTGAAGTCGTCGAGGCCACGTAATCTGAAATATAAGTTGGGAGTTCGGGCCGTCAAGCTTACCTGAAACCGGCCTTGATAACGCGGAATGGGGAATCGCATGTCGTATTAGGCTCGCATGTCGTACAACCATTACATGTATACCGTTCCCGTGTCATGTCATGAGGACATATACACACCGTTCTTTATAATTATAATATTACAAAGACTTGTGCGCCACACACATGAATTATAATACAAGGGCGGTGCACCATTTTAAAAAAGAAATTACATAAGGTAATACCATTGAGATAAGTCTTTACTTCTCTGCCAGCTATCCGCAAAGTCCTCACGAAGAGCGATCGCGGGCGTGCCCTTCCCATGGTCAAGGCCTAGAAACGCCAGAGAGAAAGTGTACTAGAACTAATACCAAAATTACGGAACCACAGAATAAACATTACGACTACCGTCGGAGCGATTTCCTGGCGGTCTAACATGGCCAGGCGAACTATCGAATTATAAACTCGTGACCTTGCGACAGATCGATAAGCGCTAAAATTCCCACATCTTTATCATTTTATCATTACAAAATTAACACTTATGTCATTCTGGATTGTCGTGGATACAATTAACAATCATACTCAAAGAAATATCAATTATATCTCAACTTGAAATATTACTTTTAAACTCGCGCCTTCATGAATTTTAATCTGATTCTTAACGATAACTATAATAAGGTCCCCGATTAAACTCCACACACATTTAAGTCTTGTAGAAAATATCCTCAAAGTCAACCGAAACCTAGAATCAACTTCGACCTTAACGTCCTCAGAAGCAGGCTCTAAATCACAATTAGAAAATGTATACGTCGCGGAACCATAGCAACTAAGATTTATCATAAAATTCCAATTATGTAAAGTCAACCAAAAAGTCAACTATCTGAAAACCCGAGAAATATACCGAAAGACTTGATTCTTGCGCCTTTCGAAGAAGAGAATGATGGGGAGAAACGATATTACCTGGCCGTCTTTGAGTTTGACGACAATCGAAGAGAGAAATGGAAAAAAAATGAAATTTTTTAAGGGGAGGGCTTAATTTAAAACCAAAATAGGAAAGAAGATGAAGTTGTGATGATGATGATGATGTGGAGGATATGTATCAGATCTTCCACTTCAGAGTAAAGTTCGGTTTCGGTTAATTCTCGACTTATCGTACTTAAATCTCCTGAGTTGAAAGATAAAATTCTTGTGGCAACCCTTTACTAAATTATAAATGATCGAATTTCGAAGTTTCTGAAATAATATTATCGTGAAAAAAAATTATACTATTCCCGAAGATTCACGCATGTTGAAATTTTTTTTTTTTTGCACTAAATGTGGGTTATTCTGATCTACCCTTATAAAATTTAGATCCTCGAAATTTAACAGACAATCTGTCGGATAAACTCAGCGCTTTTCGACGTACCACTTATCAGTAACGTGAGGACACGCTTGTCGCTTTACTTCAATTTCCCCGATATAATTACTCATCTTTACGTAGCTCCGTAATATCTTATGTCGATTAACTTAGGCGTGACTCTGCTAGCATGCGCATTCAATAGGCCAATTTTCCATATTCAGCTTATCATCTTGTTGCTGCGCTGACATTATTATCAATCTTAGTATTATAAACATCCTCGGTGCCTCAAATACCACTCAAAATTAAAATTAATGTAAATCACCGTCACAATCATATGTTTATATTGTACTCCATAGCGTAATTAAGCAGGTAACAAAATTTCACCGCTTTTACGATTCGTCTTCTGACTACTATAAAATAACTTACAAAAGATAACCCTGATAACGTTGTATAACAATTCGTCGCTTTTAAAGCGTTCGCCGCGAGCAGCATAAATACCGATAACTATCGAATCAAACGATTCACAAATCACATAAATAATCGATGCGCAAATCTCAGCGTAGCATCCGTCGCACGATCTGACAATTTATTATAGGAGCCCATTCTGCGTAAAGTATAATCACGGATCGTCCATAGCATAAATATCGCTCCCAATTGAACCACGCTGATCATATACGAATTTAACATGAATACGAAATAAATAGCCCGAATACGCAAAGCGCGACCACCGTTCAAATCGACATTTCCACAATTTCACTATTAAGCCACGGACCAGTGTATTACGCTGAGATACGATCCACGATCAATTACCATATGCTTCGCTCGGCATAGATAAGGTAGCAGCCCAGAGGTGATAAATCTGATTACTCAGTATCGAAGAAATTCTTAATTATTTTAAAGATCGACCTCTTACGCGCGTCCGATTTCTAATCCAGCTACGTGTCACGGAAATCCTCTGGTAACGCTTTTTATTACCTTTAAATTCCGCGGTGCCCCTGCCCATCAACAAGCAAATTTAACACGGTGAATTCCTACCGATACTTCCCCGGTATAATTCGGTCTCTTATTAGGAAATCCCCTCGAACATATTCATCAGTATTCGTCTCAGTTTGACCTGATTTTCAAAGAATGATGATTTACGCCACAAAAGATCACCTTTCTACTCAAACACGAACTCTTTACTTAAACATTGATAACGGATAACTTCAAACTCTTTTTATGCTTATTCGGTCTGGTTGTATTCACCTAACTTATTTATCATTTCAAATTCAAACTACGTTTTCCACTTCCTTATAATCCAAATCTTAGTTAACCCGGTAACGCACTTATAACCCGTTGATATTGTACAATATTTCAGTATATCGTATATTAATTATCGTATCATGAGTAATTTCGCCCAGCAAATCTGACAGCATTGCTACCGTCATTATTGGTGTTTCCACAATATGTAGTCTTGATATATAATATTTCCGTGCAGCACGTCGTATTAACCCATTCGTGTATCGTTCCAATATAATCCTCGCCAAATATCTCTTTCATTAAATGCAGATCTCCCGTATATGCCCAGTACCCGTCTCGGCAAATAACTTTCGGCGTGCGTCGTATTACCGGTCATTTCACGTATCTCCTGATAACCACGTCTAATCAAATAACACCCACAAAAACACGAATGCAAAGTAGTCACCGTAAGACCGCAAATGCCTTGATCAGCAATCTTCAGTAAATCTACTCCCAGCAGTGTGATTGGAAAAATAGAACTGAAACCGAGAAAATGACTCGCAGCCTTGCGCTATGCTGAACTGGGCATAACCGCTGAATGCAACGCCGGCGCAGAACCGTCACAAGGGGTAGCTAACGGCCATGGGTGGGCCACTGAGGTTGGGACATGGCTGACACAATATCAGTCACTTTGACGATGGATAACAATAAAAATGACTTCTTTTGTCCCACTATCCATCATCATAACTCGTCCATCGGGTGAACTAACCAGGTAATCTAATGACAGTGAAAATCATAAATAAACAATTGATAAAATTATCTGTGAAACTTCAAAGGAAGATAAAGTATAGAGTTGTTGAGGTCTTGAGCCACCGTATTCGCCATCTTGGCCAGTGCAGAAGGCTACTCGACGATGCGTCCTTGGAATTAAATCATAAGCAACCTGGGCATGGCCTTGTAGCCAAGAAATAGGAGTCGACTAAAAGGCTGGTTGAAATAAATAACCTGAAGTTAACCTACGTCCTTGCAATTAAAATAGTTTAGATTATATTTAGGGTTACTCGCCACAAAATAAAACTTTCTCTTATTAGACTTCAACTAACACGATAACCCTTTCAAATCATACTCAGTACACCTTAATTACAGAGGTGTTTCTCTATCTATTATCTTTACAGGTAGTAAATTAGATATGATATCTGCTTGAGCAGCTTTTTGATAACTTAAACATATATCTTCTCACAAAAGCCAACTAAATTAAATATATCGATCTTGTCTTTAGTTGCTTTAGAATTTCTTCCATTTAGTCATGCTCCTCCTATATGACCAATTGTGTTTCCTCGAGGAAGACCTTCAGTATATATGTTTCTTAATATGAGTAGGTAATATATCTTGAATCCAGGATAACCCTAAGTGCAGTTTATCTTCCCGGATTTTCCATTTAGTATCAGACTTGTTATATTGGTATGGAGTCAGTGCCTCTTCAACACATTTGGTCTGTTTTCGACATATGCCTTCAGGCATCATCGGCCAGTTAGCGCAAACAGGTTCCTGTTTAAACTCACTAATGCTACGTTCGAAGGTATACCGTCAAGCCAAAGATGTAAACCTGCTCTAACAAAAGGCAGTAATGCCGGTAAGGCTACAAGCGAAAATAAATCTTAGTATCTGAAGAAAAATGGTTGTAAGCCAATTTGGCAAATGAAGTATAACCATCAAAGCAATTTTCAGCGCCTTAATGAATTAGGAATAGTCATCGTAATTCAAATATGAATAAAATATATATAGGTTATCGGATAAAAGTCATACTAGCATGTTCCAGCGAAGTCTCGGACATAACACATGAATATATAATAGAGGTTAGATAAGCCTGCTTGATACGCGGAATGAAATCTGAGACTGTGGCCATTAAAACTACAGTCATTGAGCCTATATCTATAATGCCACCATCCTGCAATACTTGCGTATACTCGATCATTCTCTGAGGAATGGACAAATGACAATCGCCTCTTGCTTATACCGCGAGTATAAGGCGAAACGCTTATGCACACAAAGTATAAAGCGCGCTTATACACACAAAGTATAAAACTGGCACTTATACACAAAGTATAAAGCGCGCTTGGCAGCTATCTTTTAGTAGTAGGGCCACGTAATGATACTGCAACGTAAGTAGTCAAGAGTATACAGCATTATCGTGTGTAGACCCATGTTAACCATATGTTATGCAATGTGGGCCATAAACGATATGATAAGGCGATCAAAAGAGAATATACCTTATTGCTCTGATGATATGGGCCAAAGCCATAGCGCTATCTGCAGGTAGTATAGAATTTTCCGACAATGCTTGACAGAAAGCGATCAAAAGAGAATATACGCGCGTATACCGCGAGTATAGGGCCACCAAACATTGCAACCGGCGATCAAAGAAGATCATATGGCGCCAGCGTAGATTTTCGATCTTAAGCGATCAAAGAGAGATCATACCCGCGCGCTATCTGCAGTAGTATAGGGCGATAGCGTCAGCGTATCACGCGCAGGGAAGGAGAGTCGGCTTAATCCACACAGTAGTCCCGACTATGAGATTAATATCCTATTCGATGCTGCACCAAAATCATACGTAACTCCATGAACGCCCTCTCGACCAACGCTGACAATAGCCAAGCATACGGCTAATACATCAGCATGATGTAGTCATGAAGGCCATAAATACCCTGAGAGTGCGGAGGCAAAATTGCATAAATGCCACCAGTCAGACAAGGCCATAAATACCACAGTCACTGATCAATCTATGATAGTGAACAGGCCACGTAATGCCTGTGGTGTCGAGGCCATCTGAAATATACAGTTGAGGTTCAGCACCTCAGGCTTGACGCGATCTTTTAACGAGAATAGAGTCATGTAATCATATTAGGCTACTTTGCAAATCATGCGACAAATATACGTTTCCATTAATCATATCGCGAGGACATACGCGTTCACCCAGCATGGTGCTATTGCAGACTGTAAAATTTCAAAAGAAGTACATGGGTAATGCATTGAGATAAGGGTACTACTTCTACTTAGCTATCCTGAAGTCCTCCTGACGATCACGGGCGTGCCCATACCAGTCGAGGCCTAGAAAACATGAAAGTGTACTCGGGGAACTAATACCAAAATTCGTTCTAGAATAACATTACCAACTCGCCGAACGATTTCTAAGCGATCTAAATGACGGGCAAACTATCAGTGCGCTCATCGGACAACCAAATCGTCGGCGCTAAAAATTCCATCTTATCATTTTATCATTCTGAAATTAACTTATATGTCGTTCTGAGATTGTCCAGCGGGTCCACAATTAACATTATACTCCAAAACATCGATTATATCTCGACTTGAAAATATTGCTTTTCAACTGCTTGCTGATTTTAATCGATTTAACGTCATGATAGCTATAATAAGGTCCCCGATTAAACTACATTTACACATTTAAAGTCTTATAGAAAATATCACCTCAAAAGTCAAACCTAGAAAATCGACTCGGCCTTAACGTCCTCGAAGCGAGCTCTAATAATTAGTATATCTTTGTTCATGAGACATAACTTGACTAAGATTTATCATAGAATTAATTATGTAAAAAGAATCAACCAAGAATAAACTATCTCGAAACCCAAGAAATATCTCGAAAAGACTTTAGAAATTTCTTCACATGGCTGAAAGAATGGGAGGAAACGATATTAATAGATCTTGAGTTTGTGATGATCAGAGAAATGAACTCCTAAATTTTTAGGGGAGGGAGCTTAATTTCGGCCAAAATGAGGAAGAAGATGAAGTTGTGATGATGATGATGATGTGGAGGATAAAATGAATAGATATTAAAAAAACTCGAGTCAGTTCGGTTTCGGTTAATTACCGACACCATTGCTTAAATCTCCCTAGACGTTCAAAGATAAAAGTGCCATTCCTTTCTAAATTATAAATCGGTGACAAAAGTTTTCACGAAATAATATTATCATCAAAAAAAATTATACTAATTAGAACTTTTTTTTTTTTTTAAATGCTTTGTTCATTTATATATCTATAAATTCTTTTATATCCCACATTGATTTAATCATTTTTAATAATAATATTGTTATCAATAATGAAATATTTTTATTTCTATTGAAATAATTAAATAATGAAAATGTTCTATCATTAGCCAAAATCGAAATTGAAATTTGTTAAATAAAAAAGGTATAAAGAAATTTATTCAGTTGATTTTCTTTAAGAAGGAATATATTGAAGAGTTTTATCATAGAAGTCACTCTTAGGATGACTGATTAGCCGTGATTAGGAAGTTTTCAAAAGCAGTGTCGAGGATCGGTCGCGTATGAGGACAAACTAAATATGTTGAGAAGTGAATAGACTCATCATGATGTGGACTACGTTTACATTTTCTTTGATTTTCGAACAAAAACTCTTATATATAAGTATATCAAAATTTTGGGCTCAATAAAATTAGGGACCTTTTAAAAGGTCAAAGCCCCAGGCCATTCAGGCCAGGCACTAAAGGGTTTAAATTTCTGGAAATGATCTTAGATTACTTGGAGGGGTATCTCGGAGTTCGTCGTTAGTTGTGTGCCCTTAACAGCATGGTGGGATTAGTGCAGTGTTCCTTTCAGATAGTAATGTTAGACAATTTTTCCATTATAAATGTGCTTAGTCAACTAAGTTATGTTGGACTACGAGTCCGTACACCTTATTTTAACGATGACTTAACGTTGACTTATTGCTCAACATGTAATGCTTTCAGATATTCATGAACATGTTAGAAATGTGCTTACCGGACGACATAAAGTTGAAAGTCATATCAAGTGGCACAGATCAGAACTGAAGGCGATGGTGTGAGTTGATGATGATGGATCAAACACCGCAAGTCACATTAGGGCTTGAGGGCTTAAAGAAAGAATGGTGACAGAGGTAGATCATTTAGGTCATGAAAGGACGAGAAGAAGAGTGCTGAGAATTGATGGTAGTAGGCCATGCAGGTGAAAGAACAGCTTTGTTAGAAATGGTATTATTGGAAAAATAGGGTTTGATCTAAAGATTCATGATTTGTATGATTGGCATTCGTATTCGATGCGTTGACCGTTTGTCTTTTTATCTTGAGCATGAAAATGTTGATCTTACATTGAGGGGAGTATATATCTTGTTATTAACTCATTATACCCCTCCAGCATGGAGTATTTGTTATCGTCAAAATGAAGAGCCGGTTGAGCTCTTTGATTTGATGATAACAAAGTCTCTGATGAATTAATGTTTTACAAAGTGACTTCGATAGTGTGCGGAAGTCGGATTAAAAGGCGCTTGATATTCAAGTCATCACAAATGCCAAAGTGCTAGAAGATTGTGAATATTAAGTTGCTTGCTTGTACGCCATGGGGGGTTTACTCGGGATAATATATACAAGGTTACATTTCCAAATCCCGAGGTTGGAAAGTCGAGATTGACTATTTAGGTTAAATAGAAACTCGTTAAACAAATGTCAGTTTGCATTTTCTATGTAACTCTCTGCTTTGTGTTATATTGTTATTCTTTATAGTTCAGCTAAATTGTTCATATAGCAGATTGAAGGCATTTAACATTAAAAATTGGATAAATTGAAATTGCATGTTTAAGTAACAATTGTATAAACTCAGGATTAAATATTTTTCATAACAAATAAAATAAAAATGGTTAATCTCTTTGCGGCATGATCATATTTGTGTGGATATTTAATTGGACTTTGTATACTATGTGATCGCTAGCAGCGTATTGCAAAAAGGTCAATTGGGGTAATTGAACTTAATAATTTATAAATCCGAAAATTATGTATAATTTCGTACAACTAATTAAGCACTCCTCTTGGTGTTGTCATATAGTCTAACAAATTATCAAACTTAAATCTACAATTAGTCAAACCTCCACTCTAAAATCCCAGATCTATTAATAATACTTCTCTTCAATTAGTTTACATGGATTCTGATTCATGTCTTTATCGATGTTTGTGAATTTAAATTTTATGATTTGATGTCTTCAACAATTCACAAGCAAAAGCTATGGGGTTGTGTATTTATGGGCTGGAACACAGTTACTGTGCAAAAAATGTAGAGGAAGGAACTCGTTAAATGCGAGGATTGGATTATGGCCTTGGTGAAGTGAAAGCAGGGCGGCGTCCCAGTCACGATCAATCAAAGTTTATGGATTTCTTGCAAAGGGTATGGTGAATCAACATTGACCCGACACCGCTTGAAATCATAGAGGAAGAGGAAGTAGTGCTGTGATTGACTTGATTGGTATGATTTAAATCTCTTTACTCGTTTAAAGACTAAGCGATAAATTTATTGATGATTTAAATGTTATTTTGAGTAATAATTCATCTTTAGTGATACTTGATGAGATGTCACTTTGAGCTTAATTTTTATAGAAAAAATTCTTTAAATCATACCTCCTTCCTTTATTTCAAGAAAAAGATTTCAAAAAAGAAAAAAAGGAGGACTTTCGATTATGACACTTAGATTTCAAATCGGCATGAAAAAATATTTTCATCTGATGACTTTAATAGAAAATGTTCACGTAATATGAAGAATATGCTTTAAAGTGCTTGAACTTGATTTGACCTTAATTGGTCATGTTTTCATTGATTCTTATTGTAAATCATGATAAGGAGGCTTTTCTTGACAATAACATGTTATTTACAGTAATGATTGTTCGCGTGATTTAATCTGAAATGATTGTTCACGTGATTTTAATCTGAGAAAGTGATAAAAGGTGTCGATTCTATATGGATAGTAAGGGCTAAAAACTAACCCGCATGGACCCAAAGATTTGGATGCAGAAGACCTCTGATGATTGATCCCCATAGGTCGAGGCGTCGCGATGAATGATGATCATTGAGCTTCATGGAATATTGTGGATGATCACTCCTTGTTTGGATGGTAACCATTATGCATTAAAAGTTTGGTATTCTCTAATCTTGGTTATCATTATGCCTTTATATATGGTTGTACTTTACATGTATGAATTGATTCTTTCAATTATTTATGTGTTTATTTTTATATGTTAGTTTGTAAATTTAAGATAACTTTGTTCAAGGAATGAACTTATTATGAGCCTTAAACAAATTGACACCTCTAATAAATTTTTGTTCTAGGGGTGATTTGATTGTCCATAGATACTTTTGCAATATGCTTGTCTATGCATGTCTTTTGCTCCGTTTATTGATATGTTTTTAAGATTCGCGTACTCTTTGTCTGAGTGAATATATGTGAGTTTTGATTTGTTTGGATTTTGTTACATAAAATGTATTTTACATAAATCGTTCTCGTTAATGAAAAACTTTTTATCGAAAAACATTAAGTTTTCAACTCCTCCAAAGAGATATTCTTGAGATTAAAACTTGTATATGTCTTATCTTGTCCCAGCCTCTTTGACTTTATAACTTTTGTCTTGTCTATTTACATGATCGGTAAATAAAAAACTATGATGATGTATCTTGTCGTATTACCTCAGGCTTGCATATTTATATGCTTTTCATCTTCTTCGACTCTATGCGCTAAAACTATTATATTTACTTGAGTCTTGATTTGAGCCTACCGTATAATAGTATACGTTTATTCCGTTATGCCTACTAGCGTGATCTCTTTATTGTCTTTGATGAATCAACTTTATTGTTAAATATATTTAACTGTATTTGTGATAATCACACCCAATTGATACTTGTGAAATGTATTGTTCTTATGAATATGCTTACATTTCCCAATTTTACATGGCAGGTTGTTAAGGTGGTGATATTTAACGATGCTTCTTGATATATGCTTTCATGTCTAAGGATCGTACGTATTGGATATCTATGCTATTGAGCTTAACTTTTGTGAATTTCAATTGTAAACTAAAAATTTTATGGGGATCATTTGGGCTAGAATGGAAGAATCGATTAAGAAAAAGACAATGTAAAATCACAGAGACATCCTTCAAAGATAAAGCTAAAGGAAATGGATGAAAATGAAGCCTTGGTAAAATCTAACAAATGATAAGAGAAAATGCTTAAGGAAAAACTTTTTAGATGAAGTATTTCTAAACCTCATGGAAATACATGTTGTATATGCTCGCATCTTCACAATATGCGATATTATCATATCTTGTTTTGAGCTTATTGAGTATTCGAGTTCCGTTCTCTGACTTGCATGCGGTATATTGTTTATCTTAAATACTTGTTTGAGAGTATTTAAATATTTTGAGACTTCTATAGTATCTTGCCCGGTTGAGGGGTACTTTATACAAACATGATCATTATGCATATATTCATATTATGTGCCCTATGTGAGAAATGTTGTCTTAAGACTTCATATGTATTTAATTGCTTTTTGAATGTCTCCGATCTGGTAAGAAAGTTAAATTCCTTAATCTTTCAAGAAGATATTGTCACATATGGCCGTGCATACATTAAATATGCGAACTTGTTATAATTCGTGACAATTCATGACATTATGACGAGTTCAAACTTGCGTTTCAAAACTTCGTTCATTTTAGAGATGTTACTTAATAGATTCGTTTTTTGTTTTTTGAAGATTTTTGTTATTCTTAAAGCCTTATTTAATAATAACTTTAG